>CM046425.1:46269346-46311846 GCA_025506505.1 Flaveria sonorensis | reverse complement strand
TTTGATGAATTTATAATAATGAAAATAATATACTTGTAGCATTGGTGCGAAAAAGGTGAAAGAAGAATGCACCGGGTTTCAGGAATGTTGCAAAGCTAGAAATGCTGACGGGTAATTATATTTTAATGATCAATAATTCAACCAATCAAACTCGTATTTTAGAAACATCCAACTCACACACCCTCGGATCATATTTCATCAAACAAATAATCTGTTGCCAAATTTGTTGTTGATTGCAGATGCAAAAGGGCATTTCAACGAGTGAAGCAAGAGCATGCCACTCTACAGAGAAAACTTGAAACATATTTTCAGGTTTTTTTTTGAAACTCCCAAAACACATATATAGTAGTTATTAGCGATTAAACAAAAACTTTTACAAGACACCTGACTAATTTGAAGAGGATGTTGACTTAAGTTTCGTAACACCATAACTTACAATGCGAAAAGTCATAACAAGTAGATGTTAGACCTTTGGCATTGTAAGTCATGATGTTATGAAATAGTCAGACATTCTTTACAACTCATCAGCTGTCTTGTAAAAGTTTTAGGTTAATTGACTTTTAATTATCATAAGTACCGATAAAACACATGTATTCTTAACTCTCTAATAGTAGAACAAATATATAAAAATACACATGGGTTTGGAAAACTAGTTGACGCTTTCCAACTATATCATGATATCACTCATAGATTATTACTGAATTGCTAGATATATATCAATGAAAAACCAACATAAGTTTTCACAAAACATATGCAAAATTTGATTGTTGACTATTGAAAACGTTGATTCAGATCTTGAGACAAGGTGCAAGAACTTCCAAAGTTGAATGAAAAGATCAGAGAATCAATTCATAGGAGTCGAAGAAGAATATGTTGAACCAACTACTACGATATATGGCCATAAGCGTATCTATTTTTATACTTATATACGTATATACGCACTTGTATTTAGTATTAATTGTGATTCTCAAATTTCTTTTTCAACATGTATTGAATGTAACATCCAAGTCGAATAATATATCACTAAGATCATTTTATTGGATCAATAGGTGATATGATATGCTTCACAGTCCAATTTATGATTACAAAAGGGTCCGATTTATCAAGAGCTACTTATGCATTTAACCATGAGATGATATAGATGATTCTTGAACTAAAGCGATATAAATATATCAAGGAGATATATTACATAACTAGTTATATGATAATTGGATATGGTGTTATGATAATTGGTTTGGCCCTTAGGGGTTCTCGAGTTTACTTGTATATTTATAGTTCATAGATTCGTGGACAATATATTGTATAAACGGACTTGAGTTTATCCAATTAGTTTTAGAGTTAAATGCGTTTTATGTCCTTGAGGTTTCATAAAAATTGTCATTTGAATCCAAAAGTTTAAAATGTTATTATTTGCATTCAAAGGTTTCACTAAAATTATCATTTGAATCCATTTGGCGACACCTAACTAACACGGTTAAAATTTTCCGTTAAGTTTCCAACATAAGAGTTATTTTAACCAAAAAATTATAAAATAAAGAACCAACTCACGTGAGAGTTTTTATATGTTTAGCTTATTTTGATAATTGCAGTTATGATTTAACTCTATAATAATCTTTTCTTGTTTTGTCTTGTTAATGTATTTTGATTTACTAATCGTGTTACTTTTGCCCGTTTATTAAACATAAATTTCTTTGGTTTAAAGCTTAATTATGATTATAATGATTGATGTTTTATGATTATTATTCATGAATAGTTATTGTCATATTATTAATTGTTTTTATATTTTTATGATAATATGTCTTTTATGGTTGTGGTTCAAATAATTTATATTATATGACTTGTTTGTTTATTTATGTATATATATTTGTTTTGTCTGTTTTATAAAGTTATAAATGAATCACTTTTAGTTAGTATACTTATATTTTATTTTATATAATAGGGTTATTGGATTTTAATAATCCTAAATTTTATTTATTAGCCGAGATTAATCCCAACTCGGGGAAATGTTTACAAACACGCCCAACTTTGAGCTTATTTTCCTCCCAAGATCTCTTAGTATTGGATTGTTGGAGGAAAATAAGCTCAAAGTTGAGAGTATCTGTAAATATTTTATGTGTTGGGATTAATCCTGACCAATAAATAAAAGTTGAGATTACTAAAATCTAATAACTGTATATAATATGATGCTCAGAGGTGGCTTTTTTGATGAAATGAAAGCAATGCTGACATATCATTTTTAGTAAATTAAAATCGCAATGGTGATTACCAAAGGAGAATGAACGCCTAAAACTTATCACGTAGAGCTGATTTTTTATTTTGTAATTATTTTGACTAAAATACCTATAATTTAATAAACTTAACGACATTTATTAGAAGTAGTTAAGTGGATTCAAATAGCAATTTTTGTGAAATTTTTGGATGCAAATGATAAAATTTAAACTTTTGGATTCAAATGACAATTTATATGAAACCCCAGGGATGTAAAATGGATTTAACTACTCTTATTTTTATCTTAAGGTTGGTGGCGTACAAGTGCAGCCGTGAGGGAGTTTCAAGCCTGTGACCCATGCATATATATATGACTTGTTTTTTCAAGAGGCTCAAAACTATAAACATATATATATATATATATATATATATATATATATATATATATATATATATATATATATATATGTATGTATATATAGAACGGATGTTAACCCATATTTGTTACGATAACCCGTTAACCTTATATTGTCACACCCTCAATTTCCACGAACGGGGTATTACCGTTAGGCGTGTGACTTCCAGGATCTCAGCCACTAGTTACACCAAACGACACGTTCATTACAAAACATAATTAATTGTTAACGTTTGAAATTACCAAAGACAGAGTTATTAACGTAAACATAATAATAGTAGCGGAAACAAAATAAATCTTAATTCTTAAATGGCGCAACACGCGCAAAACGATTAAATAAAGTTCATGAAAAACATAAATGTATCACGTGAGATGGTGTATGCATGAATGATATGATCCTACGCGTGCGCATCTTGAGAACCTGAAAGAAACATGCTAAAGTGTCAACACAAAGTTGGTGAGCTCACAGGTTTAACAGAAAAAAACAAGTAACAGTAATGAAATCCAGATTTAGTAATCAAAACATATGAGTAGGTAGCTAGCCCATAACAAGTCACTATGTGTATGAATTTCGCGACCAATCTGACAATAATAATGTAATGAATGCCCCGGCTGTGGGTACCAGACCACAGCACAGTAAAACAGGCTAACCATTCACCCGTTTGACCTCCAGTCAAGCTAGCGCGACTAGCCCGGGCGGGGTTTGTCAAACGCAGTAGATCTACTAACAATCACCTCGCTAATCCCATATTAACCGTCCGAATGAGGCGTAATGGTAACACCATAGTACACAAGTATATGCAGTATTACAAATCTAAGTAATGTACAGTATATGAAAACAACATGTTTCTCTCCCCCAAAAGAGAGTATAGTATGAAAGTGGGGCTGTAAACTCACCTTAAATGCACAGCAACGAGTAAACGAAAGCACAAAGATGTTAACCTGAATTTCATTTAAATATTTAATTAATATTAAATACCAATAAATTGATCGTACGGTTTCGTATTCACGGCTCGGTTACGATATTCCCAAATCACAAGCAAGCACACTCAATGCGTAATCATACAACACACACATTACAACAATCTTCACCATGCACACACATAATGCATATATATACCATACACACATGTATAATATATATACTACACACACATATATAATATATATAGATTACATACACATCCAACCACACACCCTACACCATGATACACATGCATGCTCAACACCCACACAAAGAAAAGTATATATATGTATACACTTTCGCAGAACATGTACCCATACAAAGAAGTCCACACACCAAAAATAATTGCACACACCAAGGAACACACACACATCACCTCATACGCCCAACTATGCACCTATTACACAAGAAACACAACCCATACGTGTACCTATCCATCGCAGCACAATACACACACTCGCACACACCGACCACGTATTCGACCGAACCCAAAACACCAACAAATAACCTATCGGAGTAGCACCCCAATCACCACCCGACCACCCCCAAGACCCACGACAACTCCCGGCCGAACACCCAAACCAGAATCCTTCAACCCGTTCGCATACACACACTGCCAAGCACCACCCACATTAAAACACACACATCAACACCACCCACGACGCACACACAAAGAATCATGCACACAGCCAAACACATGCGCCTTGCGCCCACACTCGCAAGCACCCTCGGCCAACCGTACGCATGCACATAATACTACCATCATATACCTACTTACATGCGAAAGGGCAGTGAACACATACACACAACAACAAAACATCATGCAGAGCCATCCAACCCATGAGCCAAAAGCAAGCATCAACCCCCCTCGGTCAAACCACACACACACACATTGCACAACATACAAACATAGCCATCATCGCTAAACCGCAACTTACCCAACGAAAACAAGAACCGAAACCGCAACGCGACGAACCGCAACCGAAACAAAACGCATGAGACAAGGGAGGTAACGTACCGTACCGGCGGCGAGTTGAGAAGGGATCGTCGGTACTGCCGAGAGATTCTTTCGCGTAGAGACTGCCGAGGGGTTCTAAGGTTACGGGAGGTTGCAGGTTGTTTAGAATGAGAGGGGATCGGTGGGGGTGGTTGGGTTTTAAAGAATTTTACTTTGAATTTACAATATAGTTAATTGAGTTTTGCCATTGCCACTTTTAGTCCCTCCGGTTAGCTTATCTTGCACTTTAGGTTAAGTGAGTTTAGTAGTTTAGGGTTAATTATCATTAATAGTCATAATAATAATCATTATCATTTATCAATAATGGAATTGATTTATATAAAATTTCCAGGACGTACATTTGATAACGCAATAGTGTTAACCTGAAAGTCCGAATTATCACATATATCAATCATTAATTTAATATATTATATTTAAGTGTCTAAATCAAAGGTGAAGATCACACGATAAAGGGCAAACAAGTAATATTTTTGTTACTTTACATGTTTAATTGTCAGACTCTCTCTTGTGAATTTCCCCCATCAAAATTAGATATACAACACCAAATTAATCCACCCTACACCCCTATTGTTGACCACTTCCCACCAACACATCATCATCAAGACAACTCACCAACAACTGCAAAGATAACGAACCAAAATCCACTAACGACGCTGAAGTATTGATGATGGTTGACTAGCAGTAGTGGACGCATATTTTGAAATTTATACTTCGTCTTCTTCGTTGATGGGCCTTTGAGGCAGATCTGGCGGTTTTATGGGTCTGGTGGATTTCTACAGTTGGAATCTATCCTCCATCTTCTTCGTTGTGACTTTCTTTTTCATTTGATTTGAACCTTTTAGTCATCTCAAGGTGGGTTATCATCTAACGACACATGGAACTTGATTTCCATACTTGGTATCGAGTTTCTATATCTGATGGAGACGATGAACATGGGTCATGTATTTGTTTTTATCTTGTGTTACAGTATAATAATACGTTATTACATCAGCATTGTAACCCATGTTACATCAATATTTCATCTAGTATATTTTTTAAATTATAGATCTATAATGTAAAGCTTACAATTTGTAGATGTTTGTTAGATCTGGTTATTTGTGATGAAATTAGTTATACATAATCAGATATCTGTTGTCTGCTTAATTTTTTTAATTTTTTTCATTGATCTGGTGGTTTTGGATGAACAAAGTCTATTACAATAGTTATAACAGCGAGTTAAGTTTGATGTAAACGTTTGTTACGGTGGTGTAGTTATAAATTGTAAGTGTTTGTTACACTGGTCGTCATAACATAATTGTTCATCACATTGATGCAAGTGTTTATTATATTGATCTAAGTGTTTGTTTAAGTAGTGAAATTACAATATAAGTGTTTGTTACAATGATGTTACATTATACTTGTTCATCTTACTAACATATGCAATTTCTTGTTTTACGTAATAGTGCAATATTAATGTCATTACATCAATGTATTTCGCTCGTTACACGATGTTTTTTTGTAGCGTAAGTGTTCATCACAATGAATTTTGTTTGTTAATTATATATACTGATGTAAGTGTTTATTACAGTGGTATAGTTATAATGTAAATGGTTGTTACACTTGACGTTACAGCATATGTGTTCATCACAGTGATGTAACTGTTCTTTACACTAGTCAAAAAAAAAAGTTTTGGCCAAGACGATAATGGATTCAAAGAGAAAAATGTGATGAGTTGTATGGTGTAATTTTTATAAAAAAATAAAACACTATAAAAAATTATGAATGTATAAAAAATTAATAGGTAAACTGTTTTTTTTAAATAAAAATTTAGGTGATGTCAGTTGTCACCATCACATTAAATTTGATTTTTTGTGTGATGGTAAAATGTAGAAAATACTCTTCTCATGTAGAATAAAGATTTGAACACATGACAACATCTCATACATCTTGAAGAAGATCAATGGTTATGATTTGGTTAACGGGATATCGTAATAAAAGTGGGTTAATATTCCTACCTAGCCCTATATAAAATATCAAATTAAATTTTTAGGAGCAAAAAATAATTATAAAATATCCATCATCTTTAATATAATAAAAGTTTATAAAACCAGGACCAAAAGTTGATTATATTTTCAATTTCTTTTCTAAAACTGAATTAAATTAATCTATTATTGTTTATGTTTTGATTATGATTATGATTTTGAATTTTGATTTATAGTTTGATTTAAATTATAATTTCTGATAATATACATTTACAACTTGTGTTTGAGTCTAATATGAGAGATGCGTTGAGACTAATCATTTTTACTATAAGTTTATTTTTTAGGGAGAATTACATATTTCCATCTACAAACTTAATCATTTACTTATATACAAATTAAAGCTTAATTACATATATCCACTTCTAAAACTTAGTTAATTACATATCTACTCAAACTAAGAGTTTAATTACATATATCTCATTCTAAAACTTAGGTAATTACATATATACCCAAACGAAGACTTTAATACATATATTCGCTTTATTAAACATAATATCAAATATTTACCCATTTGATATTTTATAAAAAATAGCTTATATAATTAGTATTGTACTCTTATTTTTTATTAAACTATAAATTATATTTTTCTTTTTACTAGTTTTCAAGTTTTAATTATTTATTAATATTCCTAATACTAACGTTTTATCTTCTTTTTTTTTTTTTTTTACCTTTTAATACCTGTCTCGTCATGCAACATAATCTGAACACATAATTTTACTCATTTTGCATCGTAAGTAATTTTCCCATCTCAAATCCCGATTTTGCCCACGTTTGGTTCAAAAACTTTCAAACCCAAACCGTCATGTGAATATATTTAAGAGCTTGAAACGAACTTAAAGTGGACTCTAACTAAATGCGTTGAAATCGCCTTATCACCATCTACCACCCAACTAGCAGCCGCCGTTGGAGGGCGGAAAAACATAATTGGTGACGAGATAATTCCAACATTTAGTTGTGTCCATTTCGAGTTAGATTGTAGAAGTTTAGAGCTAGTTTATAGTAGTTTTGAGCTACATGAATAGATTTGCGCAAAGGTTTGCGGTCTCTTGGTTTTGAATAAAACGGATGCAACAGCAAAATATGAGACCGAGCAACACAAATACAAGAAAAAATAGGTGTTCGGATCGTGTTGCATAACCGGATTGAAAGTGTCTCGTACGCGAACCGAAGAATATTACTATAGAAAGATAAACGTAGCATATAGAAAGTAAGAAACTTTAATATCAAAACATAAACAAATAATTAAAAATCAAAAGTTAGTAAAAAGCCCGATAATAAATTAATAAATATGTAATTTTATAGTCTTAGTAAATATAAGAGTAAAGTAGTAATTATATATATTATTTTTAATAAAATATATTCAAATGAGTACATATGTAATTTTTATGTTTAGTGAAAAGGATATACGTACTTAAAATTTTAGTTTGGGTATATACGTAAATAGAGTTGTTTGGTGACATATTAATGATTCTATTAAAAAGCTATCTCTGAATCGATCAACATTAAGTATGTTTGGTTCACTAGAAAAACCTCTGAATTGGTCAGTAAGCCTCTTACTCTTACCCATTTAACTCCAAGATGATGCCGAATGAAAAAGAGATATTTTTACCCCTTTCATCACCTTCATCTCTCATCACCACCGCCCACCTACTATCGCCTCCCTACTCCACCACCGCCACAACCACTGTCACCGCCACCACCACCTCCACCGCCACCATCACCGCCATCAGCCCACCTCCGCCACCGCCTTCCAGAACCACACCGTCTACCAGATCCACCACCGAGAACTACGATGTCAACACAAACATATTATACCCTTGAACCACCGTCACCGCCGCCGGTGGCGATGGATTTACAGCAAGAATGCTTTCCACCATCGGACTCTAAATTGAGGTGGGTGTTGTTAAAGTTGCCATTTTGGAAATCAAGAAAGAAGAAGCTTTTGTTCATCTAATGAATTGGTGAAACTGAGACCATGAATGCTTGAAAGCACTCTTTGATCTCTCTTTCTCCCTGAATGTCATTTGTTATTTGTTGGAAGACTTGAAGGATTCAGGGGATAGCCATGGTTGTGCAGGGAGAAGAGCATGAAGAAATTGATGAATCTGTGTGAAAATTAAATCCTCGTATTTTTTTTCTATTTCTCCATGATTTCAAGATTTTAGTTAATTTGTTGATTAGTTATTGAGTTTTTGATGCGTAATTTGAAAGGGTAAAATACTCATTTTGCATAACTAATTTTGGAGAGTTAACCAAACAAAACTTGTTTGTTCAGCAATTGTGGTTCAAAGACTTTATTCAATCAGATGTTTTATTAGTTCAGTACTTATAATTAAATATTATCAAATAGTCCTTAAGTTTTAAAAGGGTATATATATATATATATACATGAAAAGTTTTTAGGAAGAAATATCAAATTCTTCCTATTTTTAAGTTGTTTTTACTTAGCTTCTAAGAATAATATGATAAGAGAGTCTTATGATTCATTTAATCATGTAAGAGCATTCATAGTATATTTCTTATTTTTATTCATATAATTACACTAAAAACACTACTTTTTCTCTCATCTTTTTAATTAAATAATATTCTTTTATACCTTATCATTATATTTTCTTCTCTTACACTCACAATAACTTTTAAAAATATTAAAAAATTATAAGGGTTTGAATAGTAATTCTTTAAATTTACAGATTGAACAGTAACATTCTCTCTCCTCCACTCATAACCACTTACGACCATTCCATATAATTTAAGAATTACACTCACATAAATATACCAAACCTGCTGTGAATGTTCTAAACTAAGTCCATTTTGATACTATTACTCTATTTTATTTGTTTTTAAATAATTATTATTGTACTAATTAATTTTTTTAGTTTATATATGGTTAGTTTTTGAAGGCCCATTTTTATTACTTGTTGATAATAATAAACCCAACAAACCAAGAAAATATGAAACAATACGTAATAACCTATGTTTTTTTTCTCATTTTAAGAAGTTTTTTATGCTAAAATTTGGTGTATCTTTTTGCTTTTACTATAGCTTATTTGTTTGCATCCACACACGTTCATTCAGTTTGGGAGAATGTTTGGCCAATCGAATTTTTGGTCGGGTCATGTGTTTTCCACATCAAATATTATACTATGCAAATGGTGGTTCCATCAGTGGTACACTAGGTAATTATTACTTCTGAAATCTGGAGAGTTGATGAAAAATAATATTTTTGATTTAGAGTTAACCATTTTGATCGGGGTATTAAAACTCTCGAGCCTACTCTGAGCACCCTAAAAGAGAGAGATAGTGGTGAATTTGATAGATAGAAGAGAAAGAAACAAAGTGTGTAAGGGGATTGATGCTATTTCATTAAGGAGGTGGTATATATTGATATAGAATGGGTTACACTAGGGAACATCAAAAAACCACTTGTGGTGCAAGTTGGTGGCGAGAGTATGCCTTGACGATGATTCCGCATAAAATAGTATGCATAGGGTACATAGAGTGGGAACCAGGGAGGGGTGGGGAATGCCTAGTCCTCAGTGAAAGTTCCACCCCTCAAATCCAATAGCAAAAATTGTCCCCTGCCACTTGAATTTTCATCGGTAATCACCAAACCGTTTCTCCTAGTTTTGACGGTTACCCAACGGTCATAATACCATTATTAGTTTATTTTAAATATTTTAAACCAAATAAATACAACACAATTAAACTATATTCTTTATTAGAGTTGTTCAAACAATCCAAAATCCAAAAAAATCCATAATCCGAATCGTATCCAAATTTAAATAAACCGATACGAATTTGATTTGGATATTCGGATCGGATTTCATCCGAATCTGAACTCCTAGTTTGGATTTCAGATCGGATTTCGGATCACAAAATTTTTTAAATTGGATATCCGATTGAACCAAATAAGAATACCATTATGTTATCACTCAATTATGAATTACCCATTGGAATAAGAAGCCCACTTTAAATAATCTAGTTACAGCTCACTAAAAAAAAATTTAGGGTGACTTGTAGGTGCATATGCGACTACGCAGTGCCCAATTCAAAGTTCAAACTACTCAGATCCATCGCAACAAGCAGAATCCATTAGTTGCTTCCCCAATCTCCATCGCAACTCCGCAAGCGACCATCGCTCAGAGTCGGCAGCTACCATGTTGTATTAATTCCAAAATGATAGGATTCAAAATGTCCAATTTGTCGACTTGTAAGGATTAGTCTTGTACATATTAGAACTGTGAGGGTAGTTAGTGAATATGTAGTAGTGAAGTTGTAACAAGCGTTTGAAGTGTGTATTCGATTAGTATAAAAGTGTAGGATTGGTGGGATTAGTAGGTACCACCATATACCACCATAGAATCATTCTTAAATAAAAGAACTTTGAAGTATTTGTTTGATCGTGTATTGTTCGATCGATTGCTCGATTTCAATTGGTATCAGAGCTTGGTGAATTGAACGGAATCAAAAGCAAATTAACGAAGGATCGAATTGAGGAGAAGCGAATACTTAGTGAATCGATTCAGTGGATCGAATCGAAGAACATCTAAATCTAAAGACTGGATTTAGATAAGAAGTTTGGCACTCCGTACCGAAGGAAGAAGATGAAGATGGTGAACCTTGAGAAATCTAGTTCATCAACCAGCAGCAATCAAGTTGTTACCATTAAAGAACCAACCATTCCCCTTCAATGCCCATCACTTACAGCCATTAACTACTCAATTTGGGCAATCAAAATAAAGGCTATCTTCAACGTTCAGGATTGTGGGCGGTGATTGAACCTCCCCCCGAAACTGAAGTAGATTCCAAGAAGAATAACCAGGCAATTGCATATATGTACCAAGCAATGCCCGAAGAGATGATTTTGCAAGTTACGAACCTTAAAACGGCTAAAGAAGTTTGGGAAGCCATGAAAACAAGATTTATGGGCATTGATATGGTCAAGAAAGCTAGAATGGCTTCCTTGAGGAATGAGTTTGAAAGACTCAATATGAAAAACGGAGGAAAAGTATTGATGACTTTGCTGGAAAGTTGAGTGCAATTGCTACAAAGGCATCACAGTTGGGAGAACCCTTCCAAGAAGTTGTTCTTGTCACGAAATTGATGAGCTCAGTCCCAGACAAATACATTTAGATAGTCGCATCCATTGAGCAATTTCTAGACCTAGATACCATGGGGCTGGCAGAGGCAATTGGAAGGCTCAAAGCCTTTGAAGAAAGAACAAATGGAAGGCTGAAGATCCCTAAAGAAAAAGGTGATCAGCTACTTCTATCTTACTGTATAAAGACACTAAACACAAGAACAAGATTAAAGGAAATAGAGATAAGAATACGGGAAGATCAAGTAGAAGGAGAGGCTAGTCTACTAAGCCAATGAACCATGCTTATGAACAAAGTAGATCGGCTCCAAAAGGTGAAAAGATAACTAAAGACAAATCTAAGATATAGTGCTTCAAATGTGATGAACTAGGGCATTATGCCTCTGAATGTCCATAGAAATCCTCAGGTGAAGAAGCATAATTAACTTAAAGCTATGATGATAAACGAACCCAAAGTAATACCCTCAAGATACTCTAAAGAACCGGTGAGTGATAACACTTAGTACCTAGACAATAGGGCATCTAATCATATGACAGGTAATATCCTTGCATTCTCTATGTTAGATAAGAATGTTGGAGGAAAAGTAAAGTTTGGAGACGGGTCAAATGTAGTAATAAAGGGGTTCAGTCATCCTAGCATGTAAGAATGGGGAACATAGATTACTAAGTGAGGTATATTATATTCCCATGGTTAAAAGCAACATTTTAAGCTTAGGCCAAGCCACTAAGGGGGCTGTGAAATAAGAATGAAAAATGAATACCTAGGGATGTATGAGAAAAGTGCCGACTTGTTAATGAATGTAGAAAAGTCTCCAAACAGGCTATAAAGATTGAATCACCAATGTGCTTTCAAGCAAACTGGCTGATGATGTATGGAAATGGAATGGGAGACTCGGGCACATAAGCTTTGACACCATGAAGGTCATGGAAACCAAAGGAGTGGTTAAAGGTCTGCCAGTGTATGACAAACCTATCAAACTATGTGAAGCATGCTTAGCTGCCAAGCACATAAGAAACATCTTTCCTGCAAAGTCTGAGTACAAGTCCTAATTCCTAATAGAACTTATCAGTATGGACCTATGTGGACCTATCATACGAGAAACACAAGCAGGAAACAAGTACTTCATGTAATGGTTGATGATGCACCAGGTACATTGGGTCCAGCTGAAGTAAAAAATTGGGTCTATATGCTGAAGTAAAAAAGTCAAGCATTGATAAGTTCAATAAATTCAAGAAGCTAGTTGAGAATGAATTTGGTCTTAAAATTAAGTGCATAAGATCTGATCATGGGGGGGAGTTCACCTCAACTGAGTTCATCCAATTTTGTAATGATAAAGGAATCAAATGGCAGTTAACTACTCCCTATACACCCCAGCATAATCGGATGGTAGAAGGAGGAACAGAACAGTCCTGAACATGACAAGAAGTCTCTTAAAAGCAATGAGATTGCCTCAGAACCTCTAGGCAGAAGCTGTAAGGAACACAGTCTATCTGTTAAACAGGCTACCCACTAAGCCTCTGAAGGGGAAAACTCCTTATGAAGGACTAAAGGGGAGGAAGCCTAGTGTTAGCCATCTCAGAGTGTTTGGTAGTGTGGCACATGTTGACACAACCTCACTTAGCAAAAATCGAAGATAGGAGTGTTCCTATGGTATACTTGGGTCCAGAAGAAGGCACAAAGGGTGAAAGGTTCTTTAATCCTTTGACAAATAGTTTGGTGATATCAAGAGATACAGAGTTTGAAGAGACTCAAAAATGGGACTGGGAAAACTATAAACCTCAAGGAAAAGGTGACAAGCATTGTTGGTTGAGTTCAGTGTGCAAAGTGAAGGTTGGTATGTGAATACTCAAACCACTAACCAAGAAGAGACTGAGTAGCCATCCACTGAGAGTTTGAGTTCACAATAACATGAAGCCATCAGTAATGATCATCAAGGATCAGACTCAAATGCAAGTACAGTTCAAACCAATATGACCAATGTGAGAAGGTCAAGAAGACAAGTGACAAGACCAGCTAGGTTCAATGACTTTGTGCTTCCTGAGTCATTTGAAACAAGTTCCAATAGAATAAGAAGAGATTAATGAGAATCTGTCGATGGTAAATGAAGCCTTCTTATTGAAATTGAAGAAGGAGGCAGTAAAACATTGGAGCTTGGAGAGATGCCATGGATGAAGGGTAAGTGCTATTGAAAGAAACAACACCTGGAGCTTGGGTTAACTTACCCCCTGGTGTAAAACCAATTAGGTTAAAATAGTTGTACAAAGTGAAGAAAGATGCAACTGGAATAAGGCACAAAGCCAGATTAGTAGCTAAGGGGTATTTGCAACAACATGGTATTGACTTTGAGGAAGTGTTTGCACCTGCGGCAAGAATGGAGACTATTACTAATATTAGCTATGTCAGCAAACCTAGGGTGGAGTGTACTCATTTGGATGAAAGCAGCTTTCTAAATGGAGTCTTGAAAGAAGATGTGTGTATGTGGTAAAACATAAGGATTGAGGTAATAGGGGCTGAGCAAAAGGTTTAACAAACTAAAGAAGGCCCTTTATGGTTTAAAACAAGCACCAAGAACTTTGAATAGGTGTTTAGATGAAGTCATGAAAGGGCTGAATTTTACTAGTTGTCAAAGAGAGGCAGCCGTGTACTTAAGAACAAGTTCTAATGGATGGACTGTGGTAGGTGTCTATATGGATGATATGATAGTTCTAGCAGTGATCTACAAGAGGTAGAAAAAGTCAAACAAGAAATGAAAAAAAAGTTTGAAATGACTGATTTTGGTCTACTCAGCTATTACTTAGGAATAAAGTGAGTCAACGGGAAGGATGGTCCATATGAAACAGTCAAAATTTGCTTAAAAGAACTCGAGCATAGCAAGAATGAAGGAATGTAATGAAACTAAGATTCCCATAGAACCAGGATTAAAGTTAGGATCTTTGAGTTCTGTCCCAGAGACTGATGTTTCAGAGTATAGAAAGCTAATTGGGTCTCTAAGGTATCTCATTCATACTAGACCTGACTTGATGTATGCTGTTGGATATTTGAGTAGATTTATACCAACTCCAAAATTAGAACATATGAAAGCAGTTAAACATGTACTGAGATATGTCAAAGGCACAATGCACTATGGCATTTGTTACAGCAGAGTCATAGGTGATAGGTTGATTGGTTATAGTGATGACAATTATACTACTGGAGATGGAGATGGAAAGCGCACATCAGGGAATGTGTTCTATTATAATAATAGTCCTATATCATGGAGTTATCAGAAATAGCAGACAGTTGCTCTATCTAGCTGTGAAGTTGAATTTATGGCTACCACATAAGCAGCCAGTCAAGCTATTTGGTTGCAAGGTTTAATAAGTGAAACAATGGGTCAAGAACAAGAAACAACTGTTCTGAAGGTGGATAATAGATCAACATTAGCCTTGATGAAGGATTCTGTGTTTCATGGTAGATTTAAACATATTGAGCCCAAATATTACTTCATTAGAGATTGCATTGAGAAGAACAAGATTCGAGTGGAGTTTGTTTATGGAAGTCTTCAAAAGGGTGACATGTTCACAAAGCCGCCACCACGGATGAAATTTGTAAAGATGAGAAGATTGGTAGGAGTAGAAGATTTGGCTGAGAGATTTTGGAATTAAGAGGGGAGATTGTTGTATTGATTCCAGAATGAGAAGAGTCAAAATGTCAATTTTGTTGACTTGTAAGGATTAGTCTTGTACATATTAAACTGTGAGGGTAGTTAGTGTAATATGTTAGTTGAAGTTGTAACAACCGTTTGAAGTGTGTATTCGATTAGTATAAAGTGTAGGATTGGTGGGATTAGTAGGTACCACCATATACCACCATATGAATCATTCTTGAATAAAAGAACTTTGAAGTATTTTTGTTTTGATTCATGTATTGTTCGATCGATTGCTCGATTTCATACCGCAACTCCGCAGGCCATCGCAACCCATATCCATCGCAGCCACTGGTTTCTTTAACTTATTTTGTGAAATCTTTGGTTTCTTTAATGAGATGAAATCTTTAATTTTTTTGGGCTTTTTTTGACTTGAATAATCAAAATTAGAATCAGATTCATGTGACGTATTTGGTGTTTTTATGAAATCTTTGGTTTCTTTAATGAGATGCATATGTAGATTATAGTAAAAAGCTGATTCAGATATTTTTGGATTATTCGATGTTATCCATATTTGATCCAAATTGAATTTGGATTGATTTGCATCAAATGTCTATATCCCTTATTTGGATCGGAACGGATTTTGGATGGGTTCGCAAAATTTCAAATCCGAATAATCCATTGTCTCATTCGCTAAACACAATACTCACTAGATCCTATACTTTTTTAGTCTGTCCGAACTCTATACTCTCTCGTTTTATAAACAAAATAAAAATGGTCTGTTGAAATTTTGACTTTATGACTCGTCAAGTTCTGAGGATGAAAATTTTGAGACGAGTAAAGTGTGATTTGAGTTTTGATTACTATGGTTTTTTATTTGGACAAAGTTTAAGACACTATCTTATCATCAAGAAGGTTGTTTGTTTTTGTAAGGCCACTTCCCGGGAAACCCCATAGTGGTTATTCATAGCACATAAACATATTAAAATATATTGAGTAAGAAAACATGGCAGCGGAATAGTTACACAATATATTAACTAGGATTGCACAAAGCAAGAGCCTACATTCTTACTCAATATATTTTAATATGTAATGTGCTATGAATAACCAACTGTGGGTTTTCTAGGAAGGAGGCCTTACAGTTTTTAATAAGTTTTTTAATTTATTTACGTCTTATGTTTAAATTATGGTATGTTTGTTTATAACAAAATATTGTCTTTTATTACATTTATGTTTAATCTTAAAGGTACGTGTATAAAGATGACTGTGAAAAAGCTTATAATCGACTAGTGGCTTAATATTTTATAGATAACCATCTAACATTCTTCTCCGAGATATTTCGAATGGACAAAGACATATTTTTACTAATCGTTGATAGTTTGGATAGGAGTTTTACTTTGCTATTAAAGCGATATTCCATTGTATGAAAGCTAGAATATGGGGAAGTTACTATCGCACTTGATGAATAATTGAATATGTTTGAGAGAACATTATAAGAATGCTAGCAACACTTTTGTGATGATGTTATTTGTTTGTATTTATAGGAATATCTTCGTAAATAGGCTTACAATGGTTGGTTACTTATGGGGTTGGGGTTCACGGTTTTAGTGTGAGAAGAGATAGAGAGTTTGAGCTTAGTAGATGAATGATGATGATTAAATGATATAATGTTGAGTGTAAGAGCTATAAGTGAGTGGATTTTAGAAGATCTTAGGAATAATTAGGCGAGTGAGGTGGGTCTCTCATGTGGGACGTCTAATACGAGGAGGGAAGGGTTGGTCTTAATTTGTATAAATTTGAAACACGTTATTAGTTAGTTTATGCGTATTTTATTAAAAATCTAAAGTTTATTTAAGGGTTTTACACCATTTAACAAAAAATAATAACACCACAAAACATTATAAAATTTAGCAAATAATTATCATATTAAATGCTAAGTAGCATATCATGTCTAAGTTAATTTTATAAATCCAAAACATATGTAGTTTCCGGATAACAAGAAACAAAAACCACAAACTATTAATTTTTACATATTTGTATAAAAATTCCACTTATAGTGTATTAATTTACGTGTAAAATGGTATAGAAATAACAAGCAACAATGATAACAACCAGAAAACTTATCAAGATTATAAAATAAGATCCAAAACTAAGATGAGTTCAAATCTCAAGAATACAATGAAAACATGAAACTAACACAAGCGATCTTCTCAATACAAGGAATCGGCACAAAGGTTGTGTAGATCCAGAATGAATCAGAACAAAGTGTGAACCAAAGCAAACGGCTAAGCTTTGCAAGAGAGAGCAATGAGACTAATGATGAAGATGAGAAACCCTAGCAACAACATCTTCTTATATATTGAGGAAGAGAAGCACAGCAGCCCTCGAACTTAGAAGAAATGACACACAACACCCTTGACAATCTGAAAATATAAACTCAATAAAAATAAACGTAACAAGCAAATGAATCAAAGAATGACAGATTACTAATAAATGAGATATAAATATTTTAACACCCCCCCCCCCCTCATTTAATTAGTAAACATGTCAAACAACCTAAGTTGATTACATAACAAGGAATGCTGAGCAACCGGCAATCCCTTAGTTAAAATGTCAGCCTTTTGCAATTTGGAACCAATTTGAACAGTTTTTATAATCCCAGCTGACGCCTTTTCACGAAGAAAATGAAGATCAAGTTCAAAATGCTTGGTTCGTTCGTGAAAAACAGGATTTGCAGCAATAGAAATAGCTGCGGAATTGTCACAGTGCAAATTAATTAGCAACAAATAAGGAACCTGTAACTCTTTTAACAAGTTTAAGGACCACATTATTTCACAAGTAGCAGCGCACATAGCTCGATACTCTGCTTCAGCAGAAGGACGGGAAACAGTTCTCTGCTTTTTACTTTTCCATAAGACAAGAGATTTTCCCAAGAACAAACAATATCCGGTAACTGACCTCCTGGAGGATAAACACTTCCCCCAGTCAGAATCAACGTATGCTATAACATTAAAGGAATTAGATTTCGAAAATAGTAGCCCCTTTCCAGGAGAAGATTTTAAATATCTTAACAATCGGAATGCAATTTGCAAATGATTGTTAGAAGGAGCAAGCATAAACTGACTCAGGACTTGAACAACATACGAGATATCTGGTCTAGTTAAAGACAAATAGATCAGCTTACCAATATATTTTTTATAGAAGGAAACATTAGACAGAAGATGTTCTTATTGTTTAAGTTTAGAAGTCACAAGAAAAGTTTGCTCAATTGGGGTACTAACTGGCTTACAGCCAAGATAACCAAATTCAGATAATAGGTCCATGCAATATTTTTGTTGAGATAAACAAATCCTTTTTTCAGAGTACAAGACTTCAATAGCTAGAAAATACTTTAAAATACCCAAGTTTCTGATCATAAAGTATGCTTAATAGCATATATTTCAGCATGATTATTGCCAGTTATAATGATATCATCCACATATACTAACAAAGCAACAAATACAGAATCATATTGTTTAATGTACAGAGAAGGGTCACAAAGACTTTGGGTAAAACCCATTTCAAGAAGCACACTTGTAAGCTTTTCGTTCCATTTTCTAGGGGCTTGTCTAAGTCCATACAAAGATTTATTTAATTTGCACACTTTATTATCTGATTTGGTGTAGTACCTTTTGGGCAGAGACATATAAACATCTTCACTAATATTACCATATAGAAATGCATTGTTAATATCCAATTGAAACATAGTCCAGTTATTTTGAACAGCAAGGCTAACAATACATCTAATGGTAACCATCTTCACAACAGGAGAGAAAGTCTCATCAAAGTCAATTCCCTCCTGTTGACTTTAGCCTTTAGCTACTAGCCGGGCTTTATATCGCTCAATCTCGCCAGTGGACTTATATTTAATCTTAAATCCACATACACCCGATTGGTTTCTATTAGAAGGAAGATCAACAATTTCCCAAGTGTTGTTTCTATGTAAAGCTTCCATTTCGGCATTCATAGCATCAATCCAATTTTTATCAGACATTGCCTCTTTGTAGGAACGAGGCTCAACAGATTTATTTAGATTAGTAGAAAAGCAGAAGTTATCAGGAGACAAATGAGAGTAATTTACAACTTTCTCAATACCTTACTTGACTTTTCCCTCAACTATGTACTTAGAAAATTTTCTAGGAAGTGAGGTGGTCCTTGAAGACCGTCTGGGTTCATAACCAGTATCATGATGCCCCTCAAATGGGTTATACTCATCATTGGTGCCTATGGCTTCTTCAGCCCTTCCATTATTGTTCCCGATTGTGCAATCTGGCTACTGATTACTGGATTCAGCCTCTCCAGCAGCGCTAACTGGCTGCTGATCATAGGGGGCAGCCTCGCCAGAGGCTTCATTGGGAACAACAGGCTGCTGAATATGAACGACAGGATATTGAGTTGATTCCTTCTTATCATCATTGGGGAATTTATCATTGTGAAAAACATTTGGCTCAAAAGAATCAAAAAATCAGATTTGTAATTTCAGAATTAGTAGAATCTGTCATAATGTTTTTGAATTCAGATTAACACGATAGACATGTTCATAGAAATGAACATCTCTTGAGAAGAAAACAGATTTTGTTTCAAGATTCCATAATTTGTAACCTTTTAACATGAGAATAACCAATTAAAACATATTTGTCAGATCTACTTGAAAATTTATTTGAATTGTTCAAAACCATGCTAAAAGCTAAACAGTCAAAGTTTTCAAATGATGTAAAGACGGTTTGAACCTAAACATAACCACATAGGGACTTTTTCCAAGTAACACAGACGAGAGAATCCTGTTAATTAAGTATGTAGCAGTTAAAATACACTTAGACCAGAAATTAAGAGGAACACCCCCTTGAAACAATAATGCTCTCGTAACATCTAAAAGGTGTCTATGTTTGCGTTCAACTATTCCATTTTGTTGTGGGGTATAAGTGCATGAAGTTTGGTGAAGAATTTCTTTTGACTCAAAAAACTTTGTGGTTTGATTATTTATAAACTGTGTGCCATTATCGCTTCGAAAGATTTTTATTGATTTATTAAATTAGTTTTGTATAAGTTCAAAAAACTTAACCAAACATGAAAAAACTTCATCTTTTGATTTAAGAAGATAGCAGCAAACTGCCCTTGAAAAATCATCAACGATGGTAAGAAAGTACTTAAAAACTTCCTTACTTGTTATTTAATATGGACCCCACACATCCAAATAGACAAAATCACCAACATTGTTAGACATATGATCACTCAGAGGAAAGGGCACCCTGGATTGTTTGGCCTTATGATAGATTTCACATAAGTCATTTGGTTTAAAGTTATCAATTTTGAGAGATTATTTTAGAATGTTTAAAACAGTATCAGAGGGATGCCCTAACCTAAAATGCCATAGGTTAGCAGAATCAAATTTACTAGCACACATCTTAGCACTATTCTTAAACAAATACAGACCGTCACACTGACTACCAGTCACCAAGACTTCACCAAGACTTTCTTTGACTTGGAATCCTGAATGTAACAGTTTTTGGAGTTAAACATTATTTCAAGATTACTGTCTTGGGTAAGTTTGTGAACAGACAGGAGGTTGACACAATAGTCAGGAACATAAAACATATTTTTAGAGTAATTTTCTTTGCAATATTAATGTTGCCAATTTTTGAGACTTTAGCATAAGTGCCATTTGGGTGACCAACAGTCATGTTAAGTTTAGATACACCGACATAATTAAACATATGTTTATCAAATTTTACCATGTGTTGATTTGCTCCTGAATCTATTACCCAACCAGTGTTAAAGATTTCACACAACGAGCTAGTGCCAGTGTAAAAATTAGTTTCGGAGTTGACACTACTAGAAAGACCCACTATTTTACCTCCAGAGCTTTGAGGATCAGAACCTTGATTGTCACTAACCAACCCAATTAATCTTGAGATCTGTTCAGGAGTAAATAGAAATGATCCCGAGGAACTAGATAAAGGTACAGTTTTAGATGAGCTGGTAATGGAATTGTTTGAAGTTCCCATTTTACCCGGTTGATTAATGTTTTTCTTTTTATAGTTAGCCAGATAGCCTACCAGTTCATAACATCTATCAATTGTGTGACCTATCATATTGTAATAAGTACACTTAAGATTAGGGTTGGGTCCTCTTCCTGGTTTTCTTTTTTGATTTGAGTTTTGAGGTTTATTTGAAAAAAATCCCATTGATTGATTTTTTGAAGAAGAATCACTACCACCGTGATGTGATTCTTACCTTGATATTATGGAGAAAGCTTCTTTGACACTTGGAAGAGGATCTTTGGTCAAAAGGTTTGATCTAATAGGCTGATATACATCATCAAGCCCCATAAGGAATTGCATAAGTTTTATTAAATGATTAAAATCATTAAATTCCTTAGCGGCTTGACAAGTACAAGAAGGGAGTTGTACAATGGCATCAATTTGTTTCCACATGGTGTTCAATTTATGATAATACTAGGCAATAGTGGTTCCATTTTGGGTTAGAGAATTTATGTTTTGATAGAGATTATAGACCATAGAACCGTTAATTTTATTGTAAGTTTCTTCAAGATCATCCCACACCTCTTTAGCAAGTTTAGAGAAAACTTGGCCAACATACAACTCCTCAGAAATTGAGTTTAGAATCCATGAAAGAACCACAGAATTACATCGATTCCATTGTCTCCCTATAATATCATCACTACGTCTAGTACATTTACCATCAATGAACATAGATTTATTTTTAAGTTCCAATGCTAATTTCATAGAATTACTCCAAACTGTATAGTTCTCTGTTCCTTTTAGTTTAATTGTTATTATGGAAAGAGTGTTTGTGTTATTAGCATGGAGATAAAGTGGGTTACTAATATCAAGTTTACTGATGAGAGTCTACTAGAGGTAACAGTCATAGATTTCTCAGATTCAATCATTTTAACATACAAATAATGAATGAAGGACACACAAGCACTCGCACAGAAGAACAGCTAAGCCAGAGCTAGGTTTTCACACCGCTTATAGCGGCAGATCAAGGATTAGATTAGCTGTTTAAATGCAAGCACACCAAACAGATAGAATCACACAAGTGATGCACATATATCCTAACAAGAAGAACATTAAATAACGCAGATATCTCAACAGATGCTGGTACTTCTAACCCAGTCAAAGACAGTCTAAACAAGAGATTAAAGGAGACATAGAGATGGAACGATCTCACTAGATATGCCCAAGTTAGGGTTCTCCAGATGAGCCTTAGATTCAACAACCTTCACTTAGCGTTGCGAATCCAAGGCAGAAGAAGAATATCAGCAACAAGATCTAGGGTTCGTGCCCTAGATTCTTCAAGTCAGACAGATAGATATCACCGAGTGCGAGAGAAACAATACCAAAACAGAGATTCTAGGGTTTGTGCCCTAGAAATGTCTTCTTCTTTTCGACTCCACTAAGATTCGTGAAGGAATGCCCAATAATATTCAAATGCGGCCCAAGAACACACAAATAGTCGATAGAGTCTCCGAGAGGGAGAAACCCGAGAACAGATCAGCGACGAACAATGGAAGAACACACAAATACCAGAGCCTATCGCTCTGATACCATGTAAAATGGTAAAGACATAACAAGCGATAATGATAACAACCAGAAAACTTATCAAGATTATGGAATAAGATCCAAAACTGAGATGAGTTCAAATCTCAAGAATACAATGAAAACATGAAACTAACAGAAGCAATCTTCTCAATACAAGGAATCTGCACAAAGGTTGTGCAGATCCAGAACAATGAATCAGAACAAAGTGTGAACCAAAGCGAATGGCTAAGCTTTGCAAGAGAGAGCGATGAGACTGATGATGAAGATGAGAAACCCTAGCAACGGCATCTTCTTATATACTGAGGAAGAGAAGCACAGCAGCCCTCGAACTCAGAAGAAATGACACACAGCACCGTTGACAATCTGAAAATCTAAACACAATAAAAATAAACATAATAAGTAAATGAATCAAAGAATGACATATTACTAATAAATTGAGATATAGATATTTTAACATTATGCTAATCTATGCATATTGACCAATTTCTAGGTTTTACAATTAACCGGGTTGACACCAACGCTCGTTTCAGGTAATTTATCGTGACTTCCAATAATTTTTAAAATTACCAAACACAAACTATGTACTATAGGAGCTTTGCTAGACTTTAAATGACCTTAATTAAATAAAATTAAGTCTAGAGACGTATTTACTAATAATAGCATGTTTTATTATAGTACGAATTTTAACCTGAAAATGCCAATTATGTCACATTTTATCGGTGGATATTAACCCAAAGTAGGCAGCCATAGTTAAAACTTTGTCGTATCCATCCAAAAATGATTTCAAATGAAAAGGAATTTTTGAAGGTGCAAGAAACGGCAAGAAAGTCCTATTGGACGAACTTTGGTTTTCTAAAAGGTAAGTGACATATACTTCAACAATCCGCAAAACAACCATACCTGAAGAAGTAAAAAAAAATAATGCATATATGGGTGTATTATCCTACACAAAATAATTTTAAAGATGGATGATGGGAAGATATCTCCCGAACACATAGAGGATCCTCCAAAAATACGAACCGGTGTAGCCCGATGTACATTCTTGTTTATGATAACGCACAATTCATGATAACCTTTAATCGGATATTATCGAGCATTTTATATCAAGCAAACCAAATGAATCACTAGTTTTATATAAATAAAATGTTGTATTGTATTTTAATTTTTAAGTACTTTTTTATTATTATTTTCTTTACATATTTATTTAATTTAATTATAAAACATGAATATAAATACAAATTTAAAAAAGTAAATAAAATTGATAAAAATGAGGAAAATTAGGGTAATATGTGACGACCAATTCAATACTAGAAAATTTTAAAGAAAACTAAAAAAACTAATGTGACACTAATAACTCACACAAAACAAGAAAAAGTGTAAATGAATATATGGAAGCTAAACATATAAAAACCAAAAACTTTTATGTATTACTATAGTGCGCGATTTGTGTTGTTGCTGTGTGAGAAAGAAAAGAGTTAAACATTTTCATTAAATGAAATGTATAGTATTTTCATAATTCTTTATATTTTTATTTAAGTGGTTTCTATATTTTTTAACAGCGTTAATTTTTAAATGTTAATGTTTAGTTCTAAAAAAATTTGCATGTTTCATTCTTTTATGTAACGTTAAATCTAATCGCTTTAATTATTTACATATGCACCTAAAAGATATCAAATAGAATTAAAAATATATAGAGTTATAAAAATTCTCTCTCTCTCTCCCTCCCTCCCCTTACTGTCTCTCTCTTCTCTCCACCATCTCTCTTCCTTCTTCAACCATAATTTCTTAAAACCGTCAACTACCATCCTCGACTCCCGACGATCTCCACCATGATATTACCCCCACCACAACTCCTCTCATCTGCATCGACCAATTCATCATCATAACCATCGACCACCATCTGCACCCTAACTCTAGCCCTCCCCTATCTTCATCATATCAACCAATTATACATTATCGTCATCGACCACTATCATCCACCCACACCACCATCGTTGTCGTTGAAAATGAAAAACCTCATCCCTTGAAATCGATGATGATGGTGGCTGCCGACGAAGATGGTTGATTGGATTGTGGGGGCAACATCACCTCGGATCTATTCATCATCATCTTTTCTCTGGCTCTTTACTGGGTATTGGTAGTAGAAATGGTGGCAGAGGTGGTGGTCTATATGGCGTTGATGATGGCAACTAGTGATGGTTGTGGCCGATGGTCTAGCGTGAGGAGTAGTTGAGGTGTGGTTGTGGGCGGATGTGGCGATGGTCAGCAGTGGCAGCATTGATATGGTGCTCACTGAATACTCGAACCCTCAAACTTATTTGGACCGGTTTACCTGTTTTTTTACCGGTTTGATTGTTTTTTTATTTTTTAACCGGTTTTAAAACTGGTTTTGGGTACCGGGCTACCAAACCGGTATACAAACAGTCGGCGCGCTCTTAATATTTCGATGATCTAATCAAAACCAAAAACAATTTCACGAACATTTGAACTTGATGAGACAATGAGAGTAGTTGCATGTGATGTGTGATTTCAAAATTAAATGTAGAGTTGATGTGTGAAAAGGTGCACAAATTCTTTTGAAGTATGATTGCCCTTTAGCCTTTAAGAGGGAGGTAGGGCTGAATCATCATATAAGAACCTCTATGCTAAAGTTCATGCTTGTCCTTTGAGATCATACGAAAAATATATGCATGTTACCGGTGGCAAAGTACAACACACCACCACACTATCCAAAAATTAAAATAAGTGAAAATAATATTTTTTTTTCAAGTATCCTTCACGAAAATTATTTCAGAAAAGATAATCTAATCATTTTGATCAACTGTATATGGAACTCTTATATAATATATATTATATAAAACATTGTGAATGGTTAAACTTCTTTCAACCTTTTCACTCCTTGAATACCTTTTATTTTATTGAATAAAAAAATAACTAGAACTGTCTTATGTTTTCTTAGAATTTTGATGTAGTGTTCATTATTCAGCTTAATTCTTGCAAGTTTTAATATAAATAAATAAATAAATAGTTTGACGACCACTGAAAATATCTGAATCATGATGCTGGCATCTAAAATTTTAAATTTTTTTTTATGACAATATTACAAGTTTAAAAGGATATACATAATGTAGGGGTGTCACTCGTGTTTTTATATCCGGGTTCGGTTTCTTCAGGTTTTTAGGTGTAAGAAGTCAACCCTAAAACCAAACCAAATAAGTAGTACTTTTTTTTTGGAACGTCAAATTCTATTCTATTTTAAATTACACAAATATACATCATGTTTGGGTTTAAACACAGGACCTTCAATCTAAGAGGCAAGAGCCTCTACCAAGTGGGCTAGTCCCGGATTGGCTAAATAAGTAGTAGTTAATCGGTGTTCGGGTTGATTCGGGTTGGTTAATCAGTAATCAAATTTAGGCTACCATTAAGTTTTAAATTATTTGTTTTACCTCAAATGTTTGTGTAAGTAGTATGGGTGCGATCAAAATTTTGAATTTATTTATTATCTTAATCCGAGATCTTCTGCATATTTACAATCACTTTATTATGCATATTTAAATGTCCAAATACATTATAGTTTGATTATTCTTAAAGTTTACAGTATAAAATTGAACCATAACATTGAAATATAAAGTTTAAAAAACCATGATTTTCAAATCTTGTAAACGTAGCATAACACACACATATATAAAAATCTTGGAATTTATTAAATTCTAAGATTCAAGTTAATCGGGTTGACCCGATTCTCACAAAGGCAACTCAAATACTGAACCATTTATTTGGGTCGGTTTAATGTAACAATCAAGTTAGCCGCTCGGGTTAGTCCTTAATTGGGTTCGGGTTAAAAAACACCTCTGATGTAATCATCGGATAATCCTTGTTTCTTGTGATCAAATAGCAATTAAAATAAAAATGAAAAAGAAAAAAGAAAAAGAAAGAACATAATGTCGTTAACTTCGGAACGCATGAGAGTTTAATCATAGCAGAGGGATGAAAAGATTGGTTACAGGGTCCGCCATTAAAAAATGATTTTGTTCTATATTATTTAATTAATTATATTTACGAAAATAAATACAATAAGATTTTATCTTATGTTTTGGATATACATATCTGTGTTGAGAGTAACCCTTACAACTAAATCAATTTAGTTATGTTTAATGGTAGGCCTAAAATTTAATTATAACTCAAATAAATCAATTAGAGAAATTTAGCTTATTGGAAAATTATATATATGTATATGACTATATGTCGTGGGTACTTGAGTGCCAAAAGATAAAAGTGCAAAGTGTGGTGTAGTGTGATGAAGACTTGAGTGATTTGAAATCCAAAAACGATGTTCAATGAACCTCTTCATTGCTCCCCTTGACACTATAAATTGAAACCAAAAGGAGACTAGATATGTATCAAGTTACAAAAAGTAGCCATCCTTCCCACCCACTCACAAGAGGATCTTTCATGGCATGCTTCTTGAAAACAAATATTGACAAGGACCAATAAATTGTTAATGGTTAAATTTTATGTCATGCTAGACTTATAAATATGATATCAGATTTATTTTGAGAATAATTTTAAGATGATAAAGTAACAGTGTATTTTTGGTTTAATTCTGGTTAAACCCTTCTGAAATTAATTAGAGCAAAATAAAACTATGATTGGATTTAAAAGTAGCAATCTTCCTTAGTGATTAATTCCATAATCAATCAAATAAGTGGGGAATTGTAACGGTTGCAAAACACCCTTATGGACATCCAATGTATCTTATAACTTCTCATGTGTTCTTAAGCAAATTAAATTGTACTAAATTTTTCTTGATAACACTAAAATCACCTACATTCCTCTCCATTTTTAATGTAATCCTTGATATACTTAATTTAACAATCATAGAAAACCAACTCATACCTAAATGAAAATGTCATGACAATTGAATTTTCATCTTAGCCTATTACAGATCTCAAACGTTTGAATATTAGAGTGTCTTTAAGAATTTTTTCTATTCATTTGAATATATGAAGATAATATAAACATAAATTTAAAATACTCATTTGTTTTTATCCTAACATTATATTTTACTAGCCTTGTGTCTTTTACTAGTCAAGTCTAAGCTCCATTGATGCGTCGAAACTACATACTCATATAGGTAGCTCCTTTACTCCTACATCTACATATGTAAATTTTTCAAAAGAGAAAAAAAAAACTATGAAAAAGTTAAAACTTCAACTCTCTCAGCTTGTAGGTCTGAATAAAGGTTAGAAATTTATTGATATTATTAATATTAATATGGTTATTATTCAATAAATTTAATATGTTGAATGGTATATCAATACTCATAAGTTGGGGTTGGTATTAATGATGTGATTTGTAACAGTTTCGGTTACATCTTGACTGATTAAATACTATGACTTGACCAAGTCATAAAACCAACATAATTAGCATCGAAAGCTTTAATGATCTGTTTCAATTTCAAATTAAATGTTGATTGAGCTGTTACAGTTCGTGTTCTCTTTATATACTGAGGGTACCTCAGTAAACAAGACACGCCAACACAACTCAAAACCTGCAGCAAACATGTTATCTAAACATCCTCTATCTTTGGTTTCTCTTCTACAATCAAATTCGGGTTCTAGATCAATCCTGGCAGTACCAACTGCTTCGACTGATGTACCCTGGGAAACAAAACAAGTTCTCCTGTAAGACTCGAAATTTGTTATAAGGGCCCCGTGTCTAGCACGATCCTTATCTTTCATATTTTTATTCTTCCATTTCTGTTTATTTACAATTGTAAAAGAGTATTGTAACTTTTGATTTATATACCTTTGTATTGCTTATATCAATAAAAATTGGTTTTGTTTAATATTTATATGAACGATTACTACAATAAATACCTTGGGATGGTATTAAAATGTGTTACAACTTTTTTTATTTTTTAAAGTTTTTCGCATTGAATTCAACACCTAACATTATGTTAAACGAAAACTAGGTGTCTTAACATGAGATACTTAAATTAATTTTAATCTCATCCCTATAGCCGACTTGTGCTCAATGTGTCTTCCATAGCATTTGGTTAGACAATTGGCTCATGTTATGTATGAATATATTCAACAGATACCAAATGATGCATGATTATTTCACTTATCATGCTATGTCTAACACCGAATTGTCTAGACTTTTCATTTACACTTGACTATAAAATTTACCAATGTAACGACACTACCACACCTCATAGATATTGGTGATATCGTTTTGGCCATAATCGAATCTCATACGTTAAATTTCTTAGCTATTTGACCATAGCTAAAGCAACAAACTCATATTCTATTAGTGAATTAGTATTAGGAATTTGCTGTTTTTGAGCCCATGAAATAGGTCTTCCTTATAAAAAATACACATCCATTAGTTGAGGAATAATTTTTCTTTTTTGTTATTCATCTTGCATCTAAATAACCTTCTAGAACCATTGGAAATAATCAGATATAAACAAAGCATAAATAATAGTTTTCTTTAAGTACTTAAAGCTTTTCTTTAAAAGCATGTCAATGATGTGAACTTGGATTGTTACTAAACCTATAAAGCTTTCTAATAAGATAAGTTATGCAGGATCGGTGTTGGTCTCTCAACACAAGTTTTGTATCTCACAAACTCACTAAGTCTCACTCGGTTGATAAAGAGGAATCCCTAACTAAGTTGATAATAATATAATAAGTTGATGAGCACAAGAATGGTTTTCAAGATACTTGTATATATTATTTCTCAACTCAGTATTACAAGACTCTTATAAGTATGGTTACATAAGTTACAATGAGAAACTATAAATACTACTATCTATAGCCGGTTATACTTGAAAAATCAGCTGGAATTTACCGCTAAGCAAATACTACATTGCTAGAAGTAAAATATCTAAGATAAAATAATATCCTAGATTAGGTAGTCATGACAGGTCTTCCGAAGGCAAAATGGCTTCGGAAGAATAAGTTCTTCGAAGCCATTTATACTACAGAAGAATAAACTTCTTCCAAGTCTTCTGCAAGTCTTTGTGACTTCATTCTTCGGAAGACTTTGTCTTGGATCTTCTAAGTGTGAATGATTTGGAAGGAGAATTACTTGGTCTTCATAAACTTTGGAAGACTTGATTCTACCTTCGGAAGTTCTTCATATACTTCGGAAGTAAAACTACTTAGTCTCAAAAACTTAGTTTTTCCTTCAGAAGTTTTTCATACTTAAGCTTCGGAAGATCTTCAACTTGTCTTTGGAAAAGAAGGTTTATCTTTGGAAGACTTTTTCAATTGTACTTCAAAAATATTCTAAGTGTTGTTTTGGTTGCACCAGCGTCATATGATCCAACAAACTTCCCCTAGGCTGATGCTACCAAAACTTCACTTCTTTCTGCTCCTTAAAGTCTTCAACACCAGAGAAAGAAGATATTTATCTGTTTCCTTGTTCTTCCCTGATGTGGTGGTGAGGAGCTAGTACAAGTCATTCGTAGATAGTAGATCGAGCCTGTTGTTTTGAATGACATGCACCCTTTGTTATGTCCCTCTGAAGAGAGTTAGTTGATAGGAATTATAGTCATACTCCCATCTAACTATAGGATCAGAAGTTGAGCCTTCAACCATCTGAAGAAATGGTTTTCCTTTTGTAGTTATGCCTTCTTCCTCATCCTATGCTCTCATCTTCAACTCTTCTTCAGTCTTGGCCTTTTTTGTGAGCTCAGCTAGATGAAGACTGCTCAGATGATTTCTAATATGAGCAACAACTTGAGAGTTGGAGGGATTGGAGAATGGTTCTCTTCTAACTCAGCAAGGTCAAATCTACTGGAGTGTAGCAGAGATAAGGTATCAACCCTATTTACCTCACCATTCTCTCTTTCCACAACAAAGTTGTAGGAAGGTTCATCGAACCTCCACTGGACTATTTGTTTTCTAGGATGGAGGGGTTTGGATGAAAGTTTGTCCCCCTTCCTAGTGTCCAGTAGAGTCACCAGCCTCCTTCTTAACTTCTTGTCTTCTTCCTTAAGAATATCTGAGTTGGTTGCAAGAAGTTGGAGAGCATGGTCCAGTGCTTCCCTAGGTAGATCAAGGAATGCATCTTCTTATAAGGGAACTAGAAGAGCCATCAGTGTATTTCAGGTTAATTGACTCTTCCTCATAAGAGATGTCACTCAATGTTGTGAAGTTAATGAGCTTCCTCTTGATCTCCTTGAATTCTTCTAAGGTTAGGGGCTTAGAAGGTTCAGAAGAAGGTTTGGGTTCTGGGTTGTGTTTTAGGTTTAAGGATAGGTGGTGGTGGTGGTTGTTGGGAAGCAATGGATGAGGGTGTAGGTAAGGTTGACGGTGTGGGTTCAGGGGTGTAAGGCTCAGGGGTTGGTTTGGTTTTGATGGGGAAAAGAAGAGGTATGGGTGTAGGTTGTGCTGGTTTGGGTGTTGGTGTTGGATTGGGTGCCTTCTTCTGAACATTTGGCAATTGACTTACCTTCTGCCTTCTTCCTACGCGAATGTTAGCCTTGATGTCACTGACATGTTGCTGTAGGGTATTCTCAGACATAGGACCCACTTGCCTATCGGTGAAGCCATAGGCTTTGAGATAGGCTTTCATCCACTCCTTATCTCCCACCTTCTTGGCAGCGGCAAGCTGTGCCTCTTCCTCCTTCTTTTTTCTCTCCCTCAGCTTTTCCCTGGTACTCCTCTTCCTCTCTTTATTGATTGATCTTGCTCTTGTGGAAAAGAAACAAGATCATGTCATAATCATGGGTGCCAACTCCTCTTGAGAATAGCCTCTTGAGTAGAGAAAGGCTATCCTCTCCTTCCTTTCCCTTTTGGTAGCTCCCTCCTCCTCTTCTTTTCTCCTCCTCTTCAGCCAACCTTGCTGCTTCTTCCTTTTCCTTTGTAGCAAGGTTGCCTTCTCCTGTCTTAGAAGCTCATCAAGTGGGAGTAGAAGGATGTATTCATTGACTACTCCTAGGCTGATGAGCTTGTCAATAACCTTCACTCTCCTCTTGTTGTTGATACTTTCTTGAGCGACTGCTGCTGCTTTGCTGCTTGTAGCCAACAGCTTCCCAGTGTCAATTCTTCCCTTCTTTTTAAGCTTTTCCAATCTTTCCTCCTCTATAAGATCCTCAGTAGTGAGCTTCCTCTTCCCCTTAGGATTAGAGGAAGATTCAGCCTTTGGAGACTCGGGTTTAGAAGATTCAGGTTAGGAAGAGTGGGTTGGACCTGTGGTGTTTGGGAGAGAGGGGTTGTAAGGAAGTCCTCACTGTTTACCTCAGAGGCTAGGTCCAGAATAGCCTCTGTGATGAGCAGATCATTGGACGAGGAAGATAGTTTAGTTATTCCTTCCGCAGCTTGTATTTCTGCTTCAAAAGTAATTAGAACTGCACTACCTATCCCTTCCAAATTGGTTGCTGGGCCATGAGTCTGTGTATCCCCTTCGAAGCTAATCTCGGGTTCAACAGAGATCGTAGGTTTACCAACTTCCTTTTCAGAGGTAGGTGGTGCACTCAGTCTTTGAAGCTCCTCAGCTCCAAAGTAGGCAACAGCTACATCAGGGGAAGGTTCTTCAATGGACGAGCTTATCAAAAATATGGTTAAAAACCTATTGAGGTTTATAAGCATTTTTGGATCCACTTGAATAGTGATGGGAGCTGGCTGAGGGAAGGTAGTTGCCGGGTGTTGCTGTGTGGGGTACAAAGAAGATATGTCATTAAAGGAAGTTGTTGTGATGGCAAGGCAGGGTTTCTCATGTCTTTGTTTCTGTACATTCTCCCCATTTTTGGTAGCATCATCTTGAGAAGTAGATGAGCTAGAGGAAGAACTTAAAGAAACCTGAGTATGTACGAGCCTGACAGACTTCTTAATCTGTGTCTCAGCAAGTTGTGCCTTGAGTTCTTCAATCTCAAGTTGCTGAGTGGCAGACCTGTCCTCTAAAGTCTTAACCTTTGATTCAAGGTTTGAGACTTTAGAAATCAGGTCTCTGATAATGAGTTTCAGGATACCCTCATCTTCTTTTGAAGAATCATCCGGGAGATGAGATAACATACCTAGTATGTTCATCATCACCACCAGTAGTGGTTTCTCGGTGCCCTGGATACCCTTACTTGCTGATGTCTCTTTCAGAGTCATCAAGAGCAAGTTGCCGTAGACTCAGTCCCAATTATATTACCACTATCTTGAGAGGTTATTAAAACACTCTCAGTAGTGGCAGCTGAGCCTACATGAGTCACCTCCACACCAGTTTGACTCACCTCAGTTAGGTATTGCTGATGTGGGCTAGACATTAGAGGTTCCCTGGGGCTCAGTTTATCTAAAGAATGGTATGGTAGATCAACATCACGGCCGGATAAAACATAATGTCCTCATTAGCTAGGGTTGATAGGTCAATGAGGGATAGAAAGGGTAAATCTAATGACCCGAGAGCTTGGTCAGCACCTAAGGGTTCTTCTGCGAGAGCAGATGACCTAATGATGTTGGTGTCCCTTTTGGATGCTCAGGGGAGTGTTGGGACTCACCCTGAGGGCTAAAGTCTTGGGTTGTGGGCTCATCAGCTTGAGACTGAGGAGACTCAATGCTGACATTGAGGTCAATGGTGGAGGATGTAGACCTCTGGCTGAGTGGGAGCCCTGAGTTCCACTCGAGCCCTTTTGGAACAACGAAGTCTTCCATACATGTACTAAGGAACAAAGATGAACTAGCTTGGAAGTCTTACACTCTCAAATGTGTTCTAAGTGTAAGATCTTCCGAAGCTAACAGTTCAGAAGGAGTTACTTCGGAGTTTCACACTCAAAAGAAAAAATATTCTAAGAGTGAAATCTTCCGAAGCCAAAGACCAGCATCTTCCGAAGCCAAAATGAAATCTCCGAAGCTTCAGAGACAAAGTCTTCCGAAGCTGTGAAGACTGATTTCTTCAGAGGACAGAGAAAATATGCTTTCTCTGAATCAACTTTTGATAAAGCTGACACACTTTCCACTGCCTGCTCTGGTGGTTCACTACTTTACACAAGTTGGTGAAACTTCCATGCTTTATCAAAAAGTAGGAATGGCTTTGTCTGTAACTTACCTTACTTGTTCCTGTAGACTTTTTGTATTAGGAAAAGTCAGTGAGCTATGGCATGTCATAGTCACTAGTCAAAAGGCAATTTGCCTTTTGACTGTAGATTGATCTTGTTGTCTAGATTAGTCAAATCCCAACTGTCTTTACATGTAAGTGACGGTTGTAGGTTGTAGTATAAAAGTGTCTCAGGTCCTTGTAATTAGATATGCTTTGTAACACCTGTAAAAGAACTTGAGATCAATATACAACATCCTTGAAAACCAATCTTGTGTTCTTGTGTTGTTCTTAGTTCTGTCTCTTTAATTTACTTGTGTTCTTAGTATCATCTGTCTCTAGTTACCAGTTCCCTATTTGAATTGTTAAGTGATCTAAGATCTCTCCTCAGTGTGAAACTAAGTGTTAAGTACCCTTACTCGGTCCTGCAATTGGTATCAGAGCTTCCAGGCTCTTGATTGTAAGATCTCACCATCTTTAATCCTCTTAGCTTCACATCACTTAACTCTTCAAATTGCAACTATCTCTAAGGCTGATATGGAAACTGGAACTATGACAAAGTCCCACTAATCACTCCTGAGGATTTTAACACTTGGTGCCAAAAAATGGAAGGCTTCATCAAGTCTCAAGATTCCAGGATGTGGGAGTCTATTGTCAATGGACCTCATGTACCATGCACTTCTTCAGCTGCTGCTGGTGGTGGCATGATACCAAAGGAGAAGGCTGACTTTTCTGATGAAGATTGGAAAAGGATTGATATTGATCAAAAAGCCATGACAGCCCTCCAACTGCTCTTCCAAACTCCATCTACAGAGGTTTCAAGAAGTGCAAGACCGCTAAACAGCTATGGGATGCACTGAAACTGATGTATGAGGGGCCAATGAAGCCAAGGAGAACAAGAAGGACCTCCTGAAGCAGCAGTTTGAAAACTTCACCTTCAAGACAGGTGAAACCATATCTTAATACTTCAGGTATGTTAAGATTGTGGATACTGGCTGATGTTGGAGTAACTATTGAGAACAGGGATATTGTTAGGAAGTTCATGTCCTCTCTTCCTCAGCTCACACTACTACTGTGTGGTCATTAAGAGGACTGAAAACCTCAAGACCCTTACTCTCACTGAGTTGTATGGGATACTTAGTGAATACCAGATGGAGATGAACATGCAAAATTCATCTGGTAACTCCAATACTCACCAGTTTCATCCCTTCAGTGGGTGAAAGGGATAGCAGAGAACCACAGCATCATCTTATCTGCTACCCAGAAACTTCACAAAGGGTCCTTTCATCACCTTCCCAGAGACACCTAGAGAGACCTACATCCAAGGAAGTCCCTTTCAAGAGACAAGTTCCTCTCAAGCCTTTGTCTCTACTGATGAAAGTTCAGGCAACTTTCTCTTCACTCTTGAAGACCTGGACTGTATCCATCCAGATGGCTCTTCTTACTCACAGAGCCCAGAAGTTTTACAAGAGGATGGGAGAAGGTTTCCTAGCAATGCAGCCAGTGGCATGTTGGACTGGAAAAAAAGTAAAGTGTTACAACTGTAACCAGATGGGACACTTTGCCAGAGAATGCAAGGCACCTAAGTCAAATGGTGGCCAAGCATCATCCAGACCAAACTACACTAAAGGAGGGCACCAGAATGAGAAGCCAAGACAGCAAGCTGCAGTTGCTGTTAAAGAAGGAGGCTTTGACTGGAGCTTCCAAGCTGAAGATGCTTCTCCAAATCAAGCACTCATGGCTGACCATGATGAAGCCAAGGTATTAGAACATCTTTGCTCTCCTTAATGTATTGCTAAAGTAAACAGATACAGGTCCTACAACTTAGAAATAAGATCTGATATTGAGTCTTTAAACATTTTAAAAGCTGATTTAAGAGAGCTGAAAATGATTATAAGCTTAAATAAAAGATCTAGAGAAAACAATTTCAACTCTTAAACATGAGCAAACAAACTACAAGACTCAAATAAAAAGATCTTGTTACTAAGTTACAGAATGCTAGGCTGAGCTTGTGATCAGCAAAGCCAGGGCAGAAAATTATGTTCTTGAAGAAGAGACCTTCAAGAACATAATATCCTCATCTCTGCATGCAAAAGTTTGTTATCAGAATAAGTAGGGATTGGGATCTTATGAGATAGCTCCTCCACACACCCTACTATCAGTAAGATCTCCAAGGTGTGGAACTGGTCAAGATGAGCTGCTCTCTATAGATCCCAGTGATGAAGAGGATGAAGAGGAGATGGTGAGGATGACTCTGAAATGAGTGAAGAGAGTCAATCCAAAAGGGTCACCATGCTCCTGAGGAGAGTAAGAAGGCTGGTATGACAAAGACAAAGAGGAAGAACTTGATCAGAAGAGCAAAGAGAAGATCAAAGAAGGCTCAAGAGATCAATGCCACTTTTGACTCAAGCAAAAACAAGTGTTCATCTTTGCAGGGTTTGAAGTGGTAAAGGCTGAGGAATCAACTACAAACTCTAGTACCAGGAGTTTTAGTACAGTTACAACTCATTCCAGCAAAGAGAAGGTTGAATTGCTGTGTACCACTGCTACACAGTCTGAACCATCCTCCTCCAAGAGCAATTCTCTCCCTAAGAAAATTGCTGCATCATCTGTGAAGAAAAAGCTGGAGAAAGAAAGTGTTCAAGTTCAGTCTTGCTCTCAAAAGAAGACTCCAGAAGGAAGCAAATGGACTGCATCATGTGTGGTAGTACTTCTCATCTGGCTAAGGATTGCTTCTACAATCCTAAAAGTACTATCCATATGGTCAAAGAGATGGCTTCTGGGAAGAAGAAGAAAGAAAAGAAAGCTTTGGAAAGAAAATCTGTTTCCTTGGAGCACAAAATGAATAAGAAGGCAAGTGAAAAATTGCCTTCGGAAGAGAAATTTGGTCTAGGAAGAAAGGAATGCTTCCGAAGTACTGAAGCTGCTGCAGTGAAAGAAAGATCTCCGAAGGTCCAGTCTCCAAATCTTCCGAAGCTGCAAAAGCTTCTGAAGCTTTGAAGGTCAAGCCAAATTTTCCAAAGGTGGTGTGGAAGATGAAAGAAGACCGTGTGAGGCTTGGGTTTGGAGACAAATGATCCTCAGAACCTGAACATAGGATCACTTACTGTTTCATTGCCTTCAACTCATTTTAACAAGCCCAAGACCAATGAGGCTTGGGTTTCCAAATGTAACTAAATCATATCTTTTGTGTAGGGATAGCCAAAGGCAAACAGAAATGTGTGGATCATTGATAGTGGCTGCTCCAGGCACAACAGGCAATAAGTACTTACTTAAAACTTTGAAAGATTTGATGGAGGACCAGTTGCTTTTGGAGGAGATGCAGGAGGTTACATTACTGGCAGGGGCAAGGTTACAAATGGTAAGCTCAGCATTAAGAAGGTAAACTTTGTCAAGGAGCTTGGATACAATCTGAGTGTATCCTAATTTTGTGACCAAAAACATCACATGCTCTTTACTGAGCATGAGTGCATTGTTCTCAAGCCGGGTTGACATCCTCAAGAGCATATTCTGCTCAGAGCCCCAGGAGAGGGAACTTGTACAAGATGGATCTGTAGGAAACATCTCCCTCTGGAGAAGTTTCTTGCTTTTGTCTAAAGCAAATAGTGATGAATCTTTCCTTTGGCATAAAAGAATATGCCATGTAAACTTTAAAACATGAATAAATTGACTAAGAATGATTTGGTAACTGGAATACCAAAGAAAGAGTTTACAAGTGATGACCACTATGTTGCATGCCTAAAAGGGAAGCAACACAAAGTGTCTCACAAGCTAAAGGAAATGAACTCTATCACTACTCCCCTACACTTGTTACATATGGATCTGTTTGGCCCCACCAGTGTAATGAGTCTAGGAAGGACCTTTGTCTAGTGATCACAGATGACTTCACAAGATTCACTTGGGTCTTCTTCCTTAGAACTAAGGATGAGACTCCTGAGATCTTGAAGAACTTCATTTGAAAATTGAGAATCAATGTGATCACAAGGTCAAAACCATAAGATGTGACAGGAACAAAATTTAAAAACCAAATCCTTGATACATTTTGTGATAAAAAGGGTATTTCAAGACAATATAGTGCTCCCAGGACTCCTCAGCAAAATGGTGTTGCTGAGAGGAGAAACAGGACCCTTATTGAGGGCTAGAAACCATGTTGTCTGACTCTAAACTGCCTATCACCTTCTAGACAGAGGCTATCAACACAGCCTGCTATGTGCGAAACGGAGTTTTAGTGTTAAGACTCATGGTAAGACTCCTTATGAGCTGTGGCACAAAAGGAGACCATTCATTGGTTTCCTCAGGTCATTTGGATGTCCATGCACCATCTTGAATACCAAAGATCAAGTAGCCAAGTTTGCTGAGAAATCAAATGATGGACACTTTGTTGGATACTCCTCTCAAGCTAAGGCCTATAGAGTATACAACCTCAGAACTAGAATAATTAAGGAGTCAGCCAATGTGACCTTCAATGAAAACACCCAGTGTTAAAGGTTCTGGTCCGGATTGGCTATTGATCTTGATTTAGTTACCAACTGCTTTAACAAATCTTGTGAGAATGTTTCAGGATCTACAGATAATATATCAACAGTGATCCTGACCCAAGATTTGAGCTGAGAAGACCAAACAAGAATACTACTTCTGCTCCAATGGTAACTAACCCTGCAAGTGAAGCTCCCATCAGCACAAGCATGACAAATACTGCTGATTCATCTGAGATGCCTTCAAATTCAGCTCAGAGGCTCCAAATCAGGTGAAGGAACTTCAAATGCAGAAGGAGATGGAGGTGGTGACAGTGATCAAGAATTTCTTGATGCTGATAACCACTCCATAGAAGACAACATTAATGATGTAACACATCATTGGATCAAGCTTCTCTTGATAAGTGTGTTGATGTGTTGGGTAGCACTTCTTTGCCAGATCTAAATTTCTCTAATTTAGATCTATCCAACAACTTGCTGTGATCCCTCAACTTCGGATCCACAAGTCACACCCCACCACAAACATCATTGGAAATTTTGACTCAGGGTAAGAACAAGAGGACAAACTCATGACACCATGTTTGTCTACATTCTTGTTTCTTATCCCAGATAGAGCTGAAGAAAGTTGATGAGGCTTTGAAGGATGGAAGCTGGATTGAAGCTATGCAAGATGAGCTGCTTCAAATCAGAAGACAGAAGGTGTGAAACTTATGCCCTCTTCCTCAGGGAAGACTGTCATAGGTACCAAATGGGTATTCAAGAACAAGAAGGATGATAGAGGATTATCATCAAGAACAAGGCTAGACTGGTTGTCCAAGGATACACTCAAGAAGAAGGGATTGATTACACTGATGTTTTTGCTCCAGTTGCAAGACTTGAAGCTATAAGAATATTCATGGCTTATGCTGCATCCAAGGATTTCAAGGTCTACCAGCTTGATGTGAATGTGCCTTTCTCTATGGGGTGATAGATGAAGAAGTTTATATCAAACAACACCTGGCTTTGCAGACCCAGATCATCCTGATTATGTCTGCAAGCTTGATAAAGCTCTATATGGACTGCATCAAGCTCCAAGAAAGTGGTATGAGACACTATCAACATACCTCTGTCATCATGGATACAAAAGAGGTACTATTGAGGACTCTCTTCATCAAAGAAACATGGAATGACACACTGCTAGTTCAAATATATGTAGATGACATCATCTTTGGTTCAACTAATCCAAAGTTCTGCAAAGACTTTAAGAACTGATGAAGGATAGATTTGAAGTGAGTGCCATGGGGGAACTCAGTTTCTTTCTAGGAATTCAAGTGAAGCAGGTTGAAGATGGCATCTTCATTAGTCAGTAAAAGTATGCAAGGACATACTTACAAGATTCAAGATGACTGACTGTAAGGTTGCAAAGACACCCATAGCCAGAAACCACTCCCTTGGTCCTGATCTTGAGGGGGAGTGTGTTGATGAACATCTCTACAGGGCTATGATTGGGTCACTTATGTACCTTACTGCTAGCAGGCTTAATATTATGTTTGCCACATGTATATGTGCAAGATATCAAGCCAACCCCAAGATGTCACACCTAATCACTGTCAAAAGGATTCTCAGATACCTCAAAGGTGCTCTAAATCTAGGCCTTTGTATCCAAAGAATTCAACTTTAATCTGTATGCTTATACAGATAGTGATTATGGTGGCTGCAACATGACTGCAAAGTCCACATCTGGGGGATGTCAATTCCTTGGTGAAAGGATAGTCTCTTGGCAATGCAAGAAGCAATCCTGTGTGTCTGCATCAACTGCTGAAGCTGAATACATTGCTGCTACAAGCTGCTGTGCTCAAGTGCTTTGGATTCAGAATCAGATGCTAGACTATGGGTTCAACTTCAAGGAGACTCCCATCCATATAGACAACAACAGTGCCATCTCTATTACAGAGAATCCTGTGCAGCACTCAAGGACCAAACACATCAACATCAGGTATCATCTGATTAGGGATAATTTTGAAAAGGGATTGATCAAACTAACCAAAGTTAACACAAATGAACAATATGCTGATCTGTTCACAAAGGCATTTGATGAACAGAGATTTAAATATCTTGTATCAGCTATTGGATGATTAACTTTGAATAGATTTTCTTAATAACTTAATCAACTTTATTTCTTAAAAAATTGTGTGTCCTAAGTTGTCTATTAGATCACCTCGTAAGCCCAGTTCTCTTTGGAAGAAAAACTAACTTTTAACTGATATTCTTAGATTTGTGAAGATTTATTCGGAAGAAATTTTGGAGTATCTTCGAAGCTTAAATTTTGTATATAAGTATTAAATGTATTCAAAGAACAAATATCTTCCGAAAGCAACTAAGTCTCGGAAGACTTGTTCACTTCTTCGAAGCCAAATTTTCAAAATTCTTTGAAATATCTTCCGAAGCAAAACTTGCCTTTGGAAGCTTTGCTACAAAGCTTCCGAAGCCAAAATTGCCTTCGGAAGTTTTACAACTTCCAAGAAAACTAACTTTTGGGCGCACTTTTTCAGAAGTAGGACCCACTTGCGGATTTCAAAGTTTATCTTTTTGTCATAACTTTGTCTCAAATCCATGACATATATCTTCCAAACGGTTCTATTTCGTCTCTCTACTCTCACTAATCCTTACCCTAAATTTACCCTCAAATTTCATCTTCTTCTTCCTTTCTTCACTGCAAAAGCTTCCTCAAATGGCCAACATTGATCGTCGCAACGACCCTGATTTTTCTATGCACCTACACAGGCAACACAATCAGGTTGCCCTGTTACATCTGAGAAGGATTCAAGCTTCTCAGATGTGTGTAGGTACCTTTCTTCATCACACTACTTCACCTCCCTTACAATTGATCCTCCTCTCTATGAGGATCAGTTGCTTGAGTTCTGGAGGACCTGTCAAGAGGTCACCATGGACGGGGAGAACGCACTGTCTGCTACAGTGCAGGGGAGGATAGTTTTCATCACTTCGGCCATCATAAACACCCATTTGTAGCTGGATGATGAAGCAGGTGAGTTGTCCTTTCCAAAATCTGCTGTCAACCATCCTTCCAGCAGATGCTATGAAGGTGACTTCGCAGTCAAAACCTTCAAGAAAGGGAAGGTCTTATCCAAGTGGAAGTTCCTCCTCCATGTCATCATACACAGCTTATCTAACAAACATGGAGGATGGGATCAACTTCCAGAAGACCCTCCTTTCATAGTCCATAGGATGGTACAAGGGGTCAAGTTCAGGTACTCTCAGTTTGTATATACTAATTTACTTGCAAACTTAGACTCCTTAGAGTACTACATGTTCCCTAGGTATGTTCAACACATTCTCAACTGTGAGTTGGGACCACAGTTGAGGGGAACATGTAACATTCTTAAAATAGGACAAATGAGGCCCGACATCTTCAAAATCTTGAAAAAGCCAACTGTTGGCTTCTCTAGGGTAGAAAAAGCCCTTGTCCCAAAAATGTTTGAGCTCATTGCTCAGGGTGAAAACCTAGCAGCACCAGCTAGTGTTGAACCAACACCCTTCACCTCTCAACCACCTCAAACACAGCCTACCATCACCATCACTATAAAAGAAAATCCAACGATCCTGCAATTGCTACTGAGCATGTGCAGGCCCCCATATCAGAACCCATACAGGAGGAAGTGGAATCTCGAGCTCCTACTTCCCCTAAGGAAAAACCACTCCTATCTTTCAACCAATCAGTGCTGAGGTTCCTCATGCTCAGCCTGATGAGCTCACAACCCCACAAACAGCTTAAGCCATCACTCTGAGTCTCACAACACTCTAGTGATCAACCTTCTGGGGAAAGCTACCATCCCCAACCTCTTGATCTAAACCGCCCCATTCCCAGCCTTGACTTCTATTCTGATGAAGATTTGGGCTTCAGAGTATACCATGAGTCTCTCTTCTCTCCCACACTCAAGGAGAGATGAGTACTCCTGCTCCCATCTCTAGCCCACATCAGTACCCCCTACTGAGATAGATAGTCCTAAACTTATTCAGGAAATCCATATGGTAGAGGT
>CM046425.1:46034066-46269246 GCA_025506505.1 Flaveria sonorensis | reverse complement strand
AACAAGAAGATTGTGATGATACAAGGTTAGAACTAAGGTTATGTCCTCCAGGAGATGAGGGTGTTTACTCCTTGTAAAAAGCTCACACAAAAGGTATCCCTTCATCTTAATGTAATACATTTGATGATTTCTTTCTTTTGGTTTTTAACTGTGGTTTGAAACTACCTTCAATACCCGAGTGGGTTTTTTCTGGGACGGGATGTCAACCGTTTTTACTGATTTTGACACTATAGGCCTACCACTGTGGAAAAAAACCACATGAGTTAGATTTGAACCTAAGACCTTACAGATCACAAGCCCAAATCATCATCCCTATGTCAATATAGGACCAGAAGGTCAACAACATTGATGATTTTTGAGTGTATGAATTTACTATTAATCTGTAATAGTTATAATGTTGTAGAGTTGCACAACCGCCACAGTGGTGGGGTGGCCACCGGTGAGGGCATCAAGGAAGAACATTAGGACATCTAGCAACTCCACCAAGGTGGTGAAAGCTCGGCTGATGGAGGTGGTGATAAGAACATGAGCTCTGATCAAGAAGAGAGTTTGTATGTGAAGATTAATATGGAGGGAGTTGCTATTGGAAGGAGGTTGATCTCAAAGTTTGATACTTATGAGAAACTGTCTTCAGCTGTGGATGAACTTTTCAGAGGATTGTTGGCAGGTATGTATAATAATGTCATAAAGCATTAATGTAACAAGTTTTTGCCTGAACACAATTCATAGAGACATCAACTCAAACTCCGACACAGTTAATAACTGATATTATTTTTGAACATGATGTGGTAACCCATTTCTTTGAATGATACAAAGGGGTTGACATGTTAGCAAACATGTTGTAAAAGGGGGGTAACCCAGTCATAATTCTAAAACGATTTGTTAGCGTTGTGATAAACGGATTAGTGATTTAAAATAGTCGAATTAATGTAATTTCAATTTTATTTTGTAATTTGACTTGGGTGTTTTTGGTTGGGTCAATTGCTTGCTAGACCCCTCTTTTTTTATTTTTTTCTCTTCGATGAAAATACCGTTGTTCAGAAAAAGTAAACCTTATAACATGTATTATTTTTTTTTAATTTAATTCGAGTGACGTATTTTGAGTTCATATGGATTGATGTGTCAACATATTTAATCAAATGTTACACATGTAAACCAGAACACTACTCACCTAGTAGATGTTGAGTAAACACAAACACAACGGGTTTGTTTAATTGTTAAAAAGTACAATGTAAAGACTAATTATTTTGTGTAGTATGCCCATCTTATCAGACATTTTCACATATATGATTGAGAGTCAATGATATTCTTACTTTTCAATTTCCTTTGCTCAAGGAGACTCTTCATATGGGATATCAAATAAGCAAACTGATATGACAACTGGATTGTTGGACGGTAAAGGAGAGTATACCTTAGTGTATGAGGACAATGAAGGAGATAGAATTCTTGTTGGTGATGTCCCTTGGGAGTAAGCATCTTTGTTGATTTATTTTGTTTCAAGTGAATACACAATTAATGAGTTACTCATATGAAATATGTTACGTTTTGTGTAGCATGTTTATATCTTCGGCAAAGAGGCTTCGAGTGTTGAAGACATCTGAATTATCTGTTTTTTGCCAACGAGATAATTGATTAACTATCAACTTGATTTTTAAGTTTCTTGGTTTGTTAGAGGAAAGAACGTCAAGTAATATTGTAAAAGTTGTCCAAATGGTCTAATAAATAAAATTGAGGTTGCTATTGTTTGATGTGTGATATTGATTTTTGGTGTTGATCAATATGTACAATTTGCATTAAGGCTATGCTAGTGGGCCAAACATATATTGTTTCCGTGCTTTAGCGGAATATTCAACTTTAATCATATTGGTGTTATTATTATTTGTTGTGGGTCATCATATTTCGTGTAAAGAATAACTTCATGGTTCGAGTATATGTGGCTAGGAGTTGAACTCGAACCTGTAGACATAGTTATAAGTTGAAAACTAACTCTACAAGAAAAAGATTTATAATTACAAAATGGTAAAATAAAAATAAAAAAAAGACGAAATTTTCTTTTTAGATACTTGCATAAAGACGAACCGTAAAATTACATTCTGGAACCATAAGTTTGTGAATATGACGGTTTTATTTGCAACTCAACATAAAGGGTTGCATGTGTACGGACTTTAGATCTATATACAAAGGCCCATGGCCTTCATTTGAAAGACTAATCTTCATCCTTAGCAATAACTAAAAGAAGACAAAAGACCTTTGTACTGTGCCTAATCAGTTGTTATAAGTGTAGCGAAAATGGTAATTTCAAGAAACCAAAGAAGAAAATGGATTTTAGAAACAAGAAGAAGAATGAAGTGGAGATGCAATATGGTTGAAGAAAAAGAACATACCGTTGAAATCACAGCTATTTCAGAATTGAATATATCCGTGATACAAGAATTGCACGTTGCAAAATTCTGCCACTTCACATTTTTTGTAACAACAAAAATCTATTCAAAGATTACAAAAAATTACACGGACATGAACTAATGATGGATGAAAATCATACTTTAAAGGTCTTTTGCATGAGTTTCCATAGAATAACTTTCGCTTCTAGTAAAAGGTTGTACTCAAAGGTATTAATGTTACTAGCATAGGAATATTTTGGTTTCTAGATGTTTATGCAAAATGTGTCATCATTAGTGGTATACACTACGTTGAAAGATCCTTTAGTGTCGTCTATGTTTGATGGGTCATTGTACAAGGTCCATAAAGAGCTTGCAATCTGCAAGTAATAAGGAATGTAATGTATCCATGTGTTAATACATCACATATATTATTATAAAGGATGAATGGTGTTATATGTAGGCCGGCTCTTCTTTATTCAAGGCGAAGCCTTTTGTTTGGGGCTCCTAATTTTGTAGGGCTCCTAAATTTCAAGGCTAGGGTTTTGATTCAGAGTGTACATCTTGCTGGAAAACCATCTATGGAGTTTATATAGCTTACTTAATATAAGATGTTATGATTTCGGTTCTAAAATTGCTGCATTTAAGGAGTCCATTAGTTTTCTAATTTGGATCTGCATATTGCTCCCCTTGTCCCTTGACTCCTCTGGTATTATGTTTGATGTGGATGTTGTTTGGAAATATCTCTACATTTCAATTCATAGAATAAATATGTTTTTGATACTTATTTCTAAGTTCACATTAATGATGGAAGACTTATAGTTCAATAATGTCTCTATATATGTTTCAATATATAGTAATAAAATGTTAGGTGAGGTTATTATACAAAGTGTATATTTGCTACAAAGTGTGAAAAGACACAATAAGACTAAAAAAATCATAAAAAAATTATATCTCACAATGTAAATCGAATTTCAAAAAAATATTTCGGAGTCTCTGTTTCTCTCGTCGTCCTCTTTCAGAAAAAAATAAAAATAAAATAAAAATAAAATTATTGTGTCTTTTATGACACAATGACGTCATTGTGTCTTTCATAATGACGTCATTGTGTCTTTCATAAATGACACAATAAAAAAACGTTAATTTTTTTTATTTTTTTTTTATTTTTTGTTTATTTTTTTCTTAGTGAGGACGACTAGGGAACAAAAGCTCGGAATTACTTTTTTGAAATTCAATTTAGATTGTGAGAGATAATTTTTGTGACTTTTTCTGACTCATTGTATCTTCTCACACTTTGTAGCAAAAATACACTTTGTATTTGAACATCTTTCTAAAATGTTTAACTGTATTGGGTTTGTTCTTGAGTCTCCATGATTTTTGATGGCCTTGAAAAAGATATTTCATCGAGTAAATTAACATTAAATATGAAATTTGAAATCTTCAGAACATTTGGGTGGTCAGATTCAAATTACTAATAAAAGCTGAACTTTTACCTTTCTGCTTGAGAGATTATGAGGTTGTGACTTCAAGTTTTTTTCTGAATTTTTTCATGAATGAACTCTGTTATACGGTTGTGTATTTCACAACTCACCCAAATCATTAGTTTAGATCTTGGAGAAGAGGCTTACGCTTAGGATAAATATACTAAACATTTGGAAATAGAAGAACGTGTTTGAAGAACAAATTTTCACTTTGTTCTGTTAAAGCTTACACCAAAGCTGCTAGTCGTCTACAAACAATCAAATGATTCAAGATCCTACATCAGGTAAAGATCATTTTAACACTTAATCATGTTGTTGCTCGGTTGTATGATTGTATAGTTAGTGGAACTTTTTTGAATACTTTTCTTTATAGTCATGTTAGAACTTTCAAAAATTTTATGGCAATATCATTTGCTTCACAACTGGAAATTGAAATCTAATCAAGATACATCCGCTTAAGTCTTTTTCTTTATTTTTATTCTCACAAGAAAATGAAATGTCTTTTATAGATCTATCATTTATGTTTCTAATTTGGTAAAACCATGATCTCAATGGTTCCTTTTTATTACATTTTACCTTGCTGATGTTGGTATTCTTTAGGTTACTATGGTTAGCCACTGACTTGCTATTGACAAGCAAATGTGTTGGATCGAACCCTAGATCCTTTGTATGAAAAAAAATTATCTATTAACTCTTAAAGATTCAATATCTTATACATATTTAAATAATCACATAATCATCTACTTAAAGATAGAGACACTAGCTAAAGGTATATATTGAAATGTCTTGCTCTATTTCTTTGTTTGAAGGAGGTTCACGAGGAAGGATACCCAATCTTAAAGTTTAACAATCTGCTTAAAAACGAGTTGAAGTTTCGAATGAAGTCTGTTTTTATTACCAACTAAGCTGCTCTTCCAGTGAACGCTTGCTTCAAATGTTGATGGTTCGCAAGACCACATATATGAAATTTCTATGCCATGTAGCCTAATATTTGATGGAATTAATTGTGCAAACAATGATACTAATAAATAGAGCAATACATCTTCTATACTAATAAAGCAAAGTAATTTTTCCCACATGTCAACTTGTTACATTAATTTTATCACATGTCATTTTTTCATACTTATTTTGTCACATGTTACTAAAATAGCAAATTAAACATTTAATGATGATATTAAATGCTATATCCTTTCCAAATTCTAAAACATTTTTTTCATAAATCAAAATCATGTTTCTTTTTATAAAAAATATAATTTTTTAAAATCATAATGTTATTAAATAATGAAGTTTTATAATACAATGTACATTTTTTAAAATTGACATTGTTTCAAGATAAAAGTTTAAAAATATTGTTATTGTTTTGTTACTTCAATTAATTAGTTATACGTAATTTCAATCATATCTTATCTCAAAAGTTTATTCTATAATTTCTAAATATTAGTTACAAACTTTATTTACATTCAACCCGTGTAATGCATGCGTTTTTAAACAAGTTCGAATATAAATAAATATATTCATCATTAAATATTCCACGTTGTCGGATGACTAAAATAAAACTAAAAGTTTCTTTGACTTTGGAGAGTCGAAATCTCTACTCTAATAAAATGGTAAATGAAGGTGTCACGTATCAGCATTACATTCAATCTCATCAAACTTTCTTGCTTCTCTCTCCTATTAAATTATCATATTAATTACTAATTATTTTTATATTATAATTAGTTTTTAATAAATTAAGAAAGAGAACTTTTTATAAATGTTATTCCTATAGAGATAGTTTTTATAAAAAAGATGTTTTTCTAAAAAATCAAACTATTTTTACGTAATATTTTAAAATTGGTATTTTTAAAGTAAATTTTTATAAAATAAATAATTAAAATAGGGAGTTATAGTAAGGAAATTTTTAAAAATAAAAAAATTTTAAAACGTTATTTTAAAACAAAATGTTTAATTATCTTTGAAAAAAAACAAAAAGAAATTAAAAAGTTTATATTATTGTTTTATTACTTATAATTACTTATACATAATTTCAATCATATCATTTCTTAGTCTATCGTTTTATAATTAATAATTCTCACTCTATTTAATAATTTATTTATTCAAACCGTGTAATACACGAGTTTACTAAAACTAGTTAATAAATATTCTCGTTTGAGACATAAGAAAAATTTTCTTTAACCGACTTTATAGGCATATGGTAAAATTTCTTTAACTGACTTTCGAGGTATACTTTAGTAATGTTTGTAGTAAATGGAAAACCTCTGACTTTGGTATTATTTAAACTAGTTCAACTTGCATGGACCTTGCTGCTTGCATTCGTATAAGACTGCAAATGAACTGAAAGTTCAGCGAATAATTCGTGAACCTTTCGACGGAAAGTTCGTTTATATCCGTTCTTTTAGTAAATGAACGAACACGAACAAGAAAATTTTATTCGTTTAGTTAAACGTGTCACATCCCGGCGGAAGCATGAAATGCTTGATGTGACTTATCGGTTCGGAACGCATTGATTACAGATACAAATAATCATAATAAGTAACTTAACATAACAGCACATCATCCATTCATAGATATATTCGGGTTACATACAATATTTACATATACAAAATTAGCCAACATAATGACTTTTACAAAATCTAGTGTAACCCTATTACAAAGTACTAGTAACCGCTTCAATCTTTCAGTAACAGTGGATATGTGAGTCCACTGATATGCTGAGATCATTCAAATTTACGGTTACTTTCACACACATCTTCCCAATAACTTCATACCAACCATTATACACATCAAATGAAAGTATAACACTGTTAGTCATTCTGATTACCTGAAAAAACATACTCAAAACTGTCAACATAATATTGGTGAGAACATAGGTTTAATGACTCACAAAATATATATTGATGCAACACAAATAAGAATACAACTAAACCTACTTATATGCCAGGTGATTTATAACTGTCACAAATACAAATCATAAAATCAGATAACATAGCATCACAACACTCATCCTGTTGGTGCAGGAAATATTTTTCTAAGTAGCGCTACCTACATTATCAGACGGTTCCTCATCCAAATTAATGGTTGCAACTTATGACATAATGACAGTATATCTCAAAAAGGTCTTATTTAAAATTTGCATCAATCAAAATAGTATGTTTTTTCCCCCAAAAATCATAGATATAAAAAATGGAGCTATGAAACTCACCTTAATTTCCAGCAATATTTTATAAAAATTAATTTATAAGTTAGAAATAAATAATTTATTTCTTTAAAATTTTCAGCACTTTAAGTTATAACAAATAAGACATAATTATAAAAATCAATCAAAAATTCATCAAATTCACCAAAGGTAAGATCTAAATTTTAGTTTACTATATAAATAATTTCAGTAAATAATCTTTAAAACTCATTTTTCTAGAATTTTTATAATATTCCCATAAAATAGCATAATAGGATTCGGACCTCTAATAATATGAAATTTGTACAGAAGGTCATATATGATATTTAAAATCTTCATAAAATTTTCATGATTTTTCACACTTCTTAACTATTTAATCTTATTTTGTTCAAGTTATACTTTCAAAAATACATAACTTTATTCTTTTAACGAATTAATTTATAAAATTCATTCTGAAAATCTAAATTAATGTAGATATCATTAGAAAATTTTTCTAGATTTTTATAACCTTAAATCTTTTGTTAGACATTTTTCTCTTATTTCATGGAATAAATCATATAAATTCATACATCAAATAATAAATTCCCAAAATTTTCAGATTGTTATATTTAGTATTTTCTGATTGATATTTAATTTTTTCCCACAATCACAGTCATTTAATTATTTAACTCATTTTACTTAATATTTCAAGAATCAATCTTCGTCTTTTATTTCAAAAATCTTGATTATCATAAGTCTCTTTATATTTTAGGTTTTAGAATTCTTTTTTATTGTATTTGATGAAAATAAGGTGTTAAAGATGTTTTGGGAATAGTTTTGATGTTTATATATATCAAACTAGTTACATATGTATGTATAACAAATGTGTAACCTCTTGTTTTCAAGATAGTTTATAGGGATTAAAAACTTGTCAAATAGATGAAAGAAAGGCTGAAGATGGTTGAGGATGGCTTCTAACTTCTTAGGTTCCAATATGTTCTTGATCTTGAAGGTGTCTTGATGGTATAACAACCGAGAATCAAGAGGATTCTTGAAGTAAGATGGTGGTTTTGTTTGGTATTGTAGCCGAGAGGAATTGATGAGGGTGTAGAGGGATGGTTTATGAAAAGAGTGACGGTTTTTGGTGGTGTTAGGAAGTGGAATGATGAACAATATGAAGATGGTTTGATGATAGTTAAAATGTTCAAGTGGCCGAGAGTTAGAGGGATTTTAGTGGATGTGTGGCGGCTTCACATCCTTGGTTAGCCAAGAATTTGACAACAGGGCACTAATAATAATTACTAGTGGGTTATGTGACATCCTAAGAGGGTAGCTTAGTGTTAACTTGGTGATGGGGCTTGGAGGTCGGCCGAGGGTTGGACACCAAAAGGGGTTGAGAGGTTGCCACCAAAATACTAACAATGATAACTCATAGATAGGGTAGATTATGGACACAATTTAGAGAGTTGGTTAGTGTGATTATAATGCATAGGAGTTGACCAAAAGGTAGTGTTATGCATGGGAATCGGCCGAAAGCATGGTGGCCTAAAAGTCATCATTAGTTTTGATGTTTCATACTTGCATTAGCCGAGAGTTTGACACCTAATCATCATTAATGGTGTTGTGGGTTGTGTTATTGTGGTTTTAAAACCTTTTAATTTGTGCTAGTTCATGTCTTAATAACGATTAAGATGTTAAGTTGATGTTTTGATTAAACGTTTAAGTTGTAAACTTACTTTATTATACGTTACATGAGAAATATATAATTCAAATAACTAATCACATAATTAATATTCTTAACTTCACACATAGATTACAAATGTATACCTACATGCACACGTAAAGAATCATGCATGCATGCAAACTTATAGAGTATACCCATATATTCATACATGTTAAAGCATATATAAATACAAAAATTTAATCATGTAGGGTTATCATAGAAATATGCATAATTATATATAAGATTTAATCTAAATAGAATCTTAATATTAAATCTCCTAACCTTAATTTTCAGGGTCGTCACAAAACGAACGAACATGAACACAAGCCGCGTTCGTTCATTTACGTTCGTGAATGTTCGATAATGTGTTCGTTTATGTTCGTTAATGTCCGTTCGTGAACGTTCGATAATGGGTTCGTTTATGTTCGTTAATATGTTCGTTTATATTCTTAATTTTTGTCTTAGTTATTTTTATAACAATTATATCAAGTATTTTTTGATATTTATGTTAATTACTTATTTATTTTTGATTGATTTTGCATAATATTTGTAATAAAAATATAAATTTTATTCTAAAATAAATCTGTGATCATTTGTATTCGTTTGTGTTTATCATGTTCATGAACAGTTGTTTGTGTTCGTTTGCTTTTGTTTGTATTCATTTGCGTTCGGTAAGTGTTCGTGAACAGTCCATGAACATGTTCATTTTCTTAATGAACGAACACGAACAAGGAATATCGTTCGGTAAGTGTTCGTGAAAAGTTCATGAACACGTTTATTTTTTAACGAACGAACACGAATAAGGCATTGTTCGTGTTCGTTCGATTCGTTTGCAGCCCTACATGTGTAAGTTAATAATGGGCCTGATTTTGGGTTTATAAGCTTGCAAAACAGGTTTTATCGTGTTTAACATGTTAAAGATGACCCGAGTAACACAAGTATCAAATATAAAAATGACTTGTTTAACTACCTATTTTTAACGTCTATGATTTTTCTAAAATGTTTTTACGCACCAAAAATGGGAAATAATGAATTCTAGCCTCATAATTTCAATTATTTTAAAAAAAATGTAAAAAATTACAAATTATTTTTTTATTTAACAGGTTTAATCGTGTATCATAAACAGAACAGGCATTGCCTGTCCTGTTTATTCCTGTTTATTCCATGGGTTCCTACTATTTATTATCTAACTAGTTAGTTTGCGAGCGCGTTGCGTAGGGGTAGAGCAGGAAGAGCCAAATTGATTGAACATGGGAGGGATGCTTTAAAGAGTGTAGACATTTAAGCTTAGAATAACTCGACTCATGATAGTAGTACCTTTGCTTTTAGTTTTCGACCCACGAAGCCTGACGGTTCTTCTTTAACACCGTGGGTGTTTGGGAGTGCTTATTTTTACCAATTTTTAACTTTTTAACTTTTAAAAAGTTAAAAAGTCATTTTATAGTATTTGACAATGTGATGATTATGAAGAAAATAAGTTAATAACTCAATCTATACTAACTTATCAACTTATTAAAAAAATTAATAAGTTAATAAGTTGTTTTTACAAGCAATCCCAAACATTCCCAGGTTTTTATCTAAATAGTTTGGTTTTGGCTTCCAAATGCAGGCCTTTTTCAGAATTTTAATTTTTCTTTTTCCAGCTTTTGGCCCATAACAACAGCAATCACATTGTGAAACAACATTTGATTGCAGGTTAGATATTGGATTCAAATGATTTCTAGTACACTCGAGGCGAATTCACATTCGTTTTACCATTTGACTCATCTCTATTTTATTTCTTTATTTTACCACTTTGACAGCCGAATTGACCCGTTAATAAGTAAACGGGTCAAAACAGATATATACAATCCCTTCAGTTTCATTTTGATTCCAAATCCGAACATAGTGTTCTTGAAATGCATAAACAGTAATAATTTGTTACAAATTAGCACCTAGAAATCCGAAAGCAGCATCAATTTACGGAAAACATTCAAAATAAAAGCTTGAGTAGTCTATACATCCAAAATAAATCTCCCTATTTTGTTACATTTTCTCATTATCTTGGTAAAAGAGTTTGATTTATATAACTAATCTAACCAGAGTTGGAGCTTCCAGAAACATGATTAAAAAAAGGTTTTGAAGCCCCCTTTTTATGTGATTAAGCTAAAATCGTAAAAGGAAACATAAAAAGGGGTGGTGACCGGTGAATTCAATTAAAACAAAGTCATCCTTCCACCGTCAACACACATACAAACACTTCCAACACCACCTCCAACCCTTCGTTACGTGTCAATGCCATCATCTCTCTCTAACCCAAAATTAAACAAAAAAGATGCAAAGTAACACCAGAAATCTACGCCTCTGTTGGAATCAAAAGGGATGAAGCACTCTCATCGCTGTTAGTGCCATCGGCAGATTGACGGAGGCCGTCGGAGGAGCTTCAATCGGCTCCTTCTCTTTCTAGATCCTCTCTCTCACACAATAGATTGTATTTATCTCTCTCTAGAATGACAAGAATATTTTGGTTACAGTGAAAACAAAAAAGTTTAGTAGTAAAATTCAAACCCTTTAAAAATTACTATAGCTAACAGTTGCAAATTATATACAGAATAAGAGTATTACAAGAACAGTCCCTGGGGTTAACTTTAGTCCCTATTTTTTAAAAATTATAGATGAGGGTCTGAAGTATGCATGTTTTACACACACGTAATCCCTAGTACTAACAAAGGTTAACTTAACCAGTTAAGTCTATATAAAATGACCATAGTACCCTTTAACTTTAAAATTAATTAACTACACACACACACACACACACACACACATATATATATATATATATATATATATATATATATATATATATATATATGTATATATATAGTTCGCCGACCCCCTGTTGCCACCGTCTTCTCCAGTGTACCTCCGACGTCGTCTACCGTTCCCCCACGTTGACCATCGTGCTCCACCGCAGCAAGTCCTGCAATCCGCCGTCTGATTGATCCCCAACCCCCACCTCTGCAACTCTAACTACCACCCTTCCCACGCCGGGGCCGGCAACCGCGGACGGCACTGCCTTCGGCCATCTCCGACGGAACCAAATCCAACCACCACCATCACCACCCTCGTCTCTCTCTCTCTCTCTCTCTCTCCTCTTCTTTTCCACCATCGGTGGTGACCGTTGCAAGTGGTGGCGGTCGGCGTTGATGTAGTTGGTGCGTTGATGTAGTTGGTGCGATGATGTAGATGGGGTGGTTGCGATGATGTAGGCGAGAAAACAAGGTGAGGGGGTCGGTGAGTTGGCGTTGTCGGTGATGGTGACGGTGGTCGTGTGGCGGTGATCGTTGGATTTTGCGGTGGTTGGAAGGCTCGATCTGTTGGATTTGGGTGGTGTGCTCAAGCGGTGGTAGTAGGAACAGTATGGTGATTACGGTGGTGGTTAAGGATGGTGATATGGTGAATGGTGGGTTGAGGGCGCAGGTGACGACGGTGGTGGTGGGTTAGGGTGGAGGCGGCGGTGGCGGTGGGATGAGGGTAGAGGCAGCGGTGGCTGTGGGATGAGGGTAGAGGCGGTGATAGTGGGTGTTGAATGTAGAGAAGAGGATAAAAAAGAAGGGGTATTTTGGTCTTTTAAAAAAACTAACAGAGAAACTTAACCTTTGTTAGTGTCAGGGACCGTCAGAGTGCACTTCTTACATAGTTCAGGCCCTCATCTGTAATTTATTGAAAGTAAAGACTAAAGTTGCAATACGTGCATACCCCAGGGACTATCCGTGTAATTTACTCATTGAATAATATGTCTATTTTAATTATTATCAGCAAAATTGTGGGTGATAGAGTTAGGGGCTGTTTGATAGCATATTAATGAAATTATTAAGAAACTACCTTTGAACTAGTCAGCATTTAGTGTGTTTGTTTCATCTGAAGAATACCTCTTAATGGTTCAGTTTTTTTTTCTGAACGATAAATGTGCGACCCTACTTTAGAAATATGTGTTATCTTAATCGGGTCTACCTATTCGTTTCCTAATCGGGACCGCACCCCAACTCCCTCAGAAGAAAACCCATTATTAAAAAACCTCCTAACTCTTAATAATTCAACTTTATAGAGATGCTGAATGAATAAAAGATCACTCTACCTCCCACCCATGGATAAGGTCAGTTCCAAACAGGTTTCGCCCAAGTAGTTTCGAATACAAAATCCAATGCCGGGTTACAAACGGTTCCGGTCCTGAACAAGTTTTTTTTCACCTCTGTCGGTAAAAGAGAAGCTCAAGATGTGGAAACTAATTCCATTGGGCTTATTTCTGATGTGCGCTTTTGTATTTTTGTTTGGAGCCCAAGCCCAAATTCTATAGGCTCCTTGTATTCTATCTCAAGTGATATTTAATTGTTTTATTATTCGTTATAGTAATGTGTTTTGAGTTAAACTTTGTGTTGGGTAAATCAAATAATTGGAGGGAGAAACGGAGAACTGGTTCAGTTCTAACATTGCATTGTTATGACATGAATTAATGCATTCGAATTTTTACAACTAAAATAGCTCTTTGAATAGAGTGGCTTATATTTTTATTTAGAGTAAATTATAAATAGCCTTCTTTATTAATACATGAAATTACAGTGTGGTTTTTAGTTTTAATAATTACACCATATATTTTATCTTATAAAAATTGCACACATATTATCCTTTGCATTAACTTCTATTTAAATTCACAGTTAAGTCAAGCATGTGTCTCTCATATGATAGGTATTTATGTAATTTGAAAATTTATAATGAGTTAAATGCATTACATCCTTGAGTTCATATAAATTGTCATTTGAATCCAAAAGTTTAAATTTTGTCATTTGCATCCAAAAATTTCACAAAAATTGTCATTTGAATCTACTTAACTACTCCTAACTAACGTCGTTAAGTTTTTCCGTTAAATTTCCTAAATTTGAGATATTTTAATCAAAACAATTACAAAATAAAAAATCAGCTCTATGTGATAAGTTTTAGGCATTCAGTCTCCTTTGGTAATCATCATTGCGATTTTAATTTACCACGAATAATAGGTCTACATTTCTTTCATTTCATCAAGAGATGCATCTCTAGGCATCATATTATATAAAATAAAATAAAAGTATAACTAACTAAAAGTGATTTATTTCTAACTTTATAAAACATACAAAATAAATAAATAAATAAATAAATATATATATATATATATATATATATATAAATAAACAAACAAGTCAGATAATATAAATTATTTGAATTATAATCATAAAGACAGATTATCATAAAAGTATAAGCACAATTAATAATATGACATTAACTACCCATAAATAATAATCATAAAACATCAATCATCGTAACCATAATTAAGCTTTAAACAAAAAAAATCTATATTTAATAAAACGGTCAAAAGTAACACGATTACTAAACAAAAATCCATTAACAAGACAAAACAATAAAATACTATTATAGAGTCAATCATAACTGCAATTATCAAAAGAGACTAAACATATAAAAACCCTCAAATGAGTTGGTTCTTTATTTTGTAATTTTTTTTATTAAAATAACTCTCATATTGAAAACTTAACGAAAAAAATTAACCGTGTTAGTTAGGTGTAGCAAAATGGATTCAAATGGCAATTTTAGTGAAATCTTTGGATGCAAATGACAATATCTTAAACTTTTGGATTCAAATAACAATTTCTATTAAACTAAGGGACATAAAACACATTTAACTCATTTGTAATTAATAAAACATTAAGTAATTAAGACTTTAATGAATCATCTAACTCTTATGCCCTCTTATTTCAAAAACGAGCAGTAGAAAACAAACCTTAAATCCCAAATTGAAAGCATAGAATAAAACACAAAAGTATAGATCACTACACAGTAAGCTATAAGCGAGAACGACGCTCCACATAGGGAGGATTCTACAGTTAAAACGAAGACAACAATTACAATTATCAATGCTAACTTGTGCAATCATTGAATCCAAAGTCTTCCAACTTACGATTGGTGTACTAAAGATGGTTTTGCATATGCGAAAATTCAGATATCCTATAATTTAGATATCTGCATTTCAGATATCCGAAAATTCAGATATGAATTTTGAAAATTTTTGGATATTAGGATATCCGAATATCCAAAAACTTAGAAATATTTTTTGATATTTTTTTTAAAGTGTTAAAAGTTTTTTTTATTTTAGGTTGCACTTGATAATGTATATTGAGACTTTTTAACGTGTGTTGTTTTTATAATAACATATATTTAATTATTACAAAAAAAAAGTTCGAATATCCAACTTTAAACACCCTAACATGAAGGCGATGGGAATAAAGCTATACAAAAATATTTCGACTCATTATAAGCATGTAAATACATAAATGTCTCTCATATGAGTGTTGCATGTTTGACTTAACTGTAAATTTAAATGGAGGTTAGTTTAAAGGATGATAGATGTGCAGATTGTTTTAAAAATAAACATTTCATGTAATTATTAAAACTAAAGTACGTACATAATATGTAATTCTATATATTAATAAAGGACACAATTTGTAATTTACTCTTTATTTATTTAACATAAACAATGGAAATTTATTTACTTAAACTACATTGCAGCTTTTTGTATTATACTATATATGTTAATAGTTTAGAAACTCATGTAATACACGAGTTGAATAAAAATATTAAATATTATTTATTAATATCTAAAAACTAAAAAATAACTTTTTGAGATAATATTATTGAAATTACGTTAGTTAATTTAGGTAATAACCAATAATATTTTTTTTCTAATTTTTGCTTAAAAATTGTTTTTTTAAGCACTCTAACTTTTAAAATCTTTTTTTAAACAATGTCATTTTGTTAAAAGTCCTTTGCTTTAAAAACTTTACACTTCATAAAACTTTGTTTTTAAAAGCTAATTTTTATAATAGAAAGAAACATGTTTTTAAATTATCAAAAAAATTTGTTTCATAATTTGAAAAGTAATAAATAATATAATTAGCATTTTAAGCATTATTAAATTGTTGACTTTTATTCTAATAATAACACATGAACAATGCATACGTGAAGCCTAGGTAAAAATAGTAAAATAAGTGTCATATGGCAGAGACGAAAGTTGTTTTATTAGAGTAGATTATTGGATGTAAACTTTATAAAACGCAAATGCTTATATAAGCTAATTAGAGTTACTCCATCCATTGTTAGTTGATTTTAAATGATTGTCAAGTACATCAAATACGAGCGTATGTAGGCAAGTGAGCGTAGTAACGAGTTTACGTTTGACTAGAATGTATATGAGTATGTGAAGGTACATCTTTCACTTGGTTGATTAAAATTCATATCTTATGTTAAAGAAACTTAATTCATTGGAAGAATGGTCAAAAGATTTAATTAGTGATAGATATCAAGAATAATTAACCAATGGTTGATGCACGGTCTTCGTTAATTGAGGGTAACGGTTGTTCACATCGGATAAAGTCAAAGGTTAAAAAATGAAAAAAAAAGACCAAATAACAAAATTCACATGGTTGGTCCATTGAACGGCATCAGTGGATCGTATCAAGAGTTGTATGAATTTAAAAAATCAAGACAAAAGAGTTGTATAGGTTATACCAATTTATATTTGTAACCATAATGAGAAAAATGTAATGAGAAACAAATACACATGAACACTACAAACCTTAATATAACTATTCACTAGAAAGATGAAAAGTGAACACAATCTCTATAATCAAACAAAACAGATGACTAAAGCAATACTCAAAAACAAACTCTCATGATCAATGAGAGACGATGATCATAAATTAAAGTTGATGAAAAAAGATAAAAAGAAGAAAGTGTGAAAGTGCGTGAGTGTGAAAGTGAGTGAAGGACCGCATGTGCGTTAACCAGCTTTGGCTTTTAAGCGGGCGTTTGATATGTAGAAATTTAATGTAATTGAAATTTGAATTTCATAGGCCATTATGTTTGGTTGGTGAGAATTCGTTGAAATTTGAATTTTAATTCCATTATTAACGTTTTTGGTTGTGAAAAAAATTAGAATTGAAATTGGAATTAATTTCCTTAAGTTGCTTCAAATGAAAGATTTCAAAATCCTTTCAAATTTAAGGATTTCAAATTCCACCGACCCCGCCTCCGCCACCGACCGCGACCACCCCCGCTCACTGCCAACTGACACTACCCACGATCCTTGCCGACCTCGTCGACCTCCGCCAATGCCCCCGACCCCTAGGTCAGCGCCGACCCTGACCGCCGACCGCTGCCGACCGCCGACCGCTGCCGACCCCCGACCGCCGACGCCGCCCGATCGTTGGCTGCCGACGCCGCCTGCTGCCGACCCTAACCGTCGACCGTCGCCCCCGACCGTTGCCGCCCGACCGCCGACGACGGCGCACAATTGTCAGCCGTCTTCGCCGCTTTCCACAGCCCGATTGCCGGCCGTAGACGAACCCGCCCGCCGCCGCCCGCCGCCACCTTCCACTGTCAATGTCTGCCACCTTCGACCCCCGCCTCTGACCGCTGTCGCCACCGAACACCACCTCCGACTGCGGTCGTCGTCACCCTTGACATCCAGTTTTCGTCGATCACCCAAAACCGTTCATTTGACACCCTACTCACTGTACGCTTGTCACCCGCCCCCTTGACAACCAAAACCCACCGACAACCGATCATGTCATAACCATTTTCGACAATCGATAGTCGCCGTTAACCGCACCCACCGCCCACAGACTCCCGTCTCCACCGACTGCGGCCGCGGCAGACCACCGACCGTCGTCACTGAACCACGTCGGTTTTAGACGCGCTCAACGGCGACTATCAGTTTTCGGCGTCGGGCGTGATCGGTTGGTGGCGGCGGTGGGGTGCGGCTGGTTTTCAGCAACAAGCGTGGTTGGTGGTCGTGGTCGATTGTCGATTGTTGATGGTGACGGCAACGGCAGTCTGTGATATGTAGAGTCGATGATCGGTTATCATTGAGGTAGTGACGGTTTACAATGGGTGATAAATTCCAATTCCTTTATAAGTGTGATGGTGGTTTGCAATGAGTGATAAATTTCAATTCATTTATAATGTTTTGTCACTAAAATACATTTGGAGTTTAAATTTCTTTATAGATTCAATTCTCTTGAATTCCAAATCCTTTGAAAAATATTGAATTTCAAATACAATTTCTTTTATATCAATTCAAATTCCAATTCTAATTTCAACAAATTTCACGAAACAAACCCACTAAGTTTTATCTTCTTGCGCTTCTAGCTCCTGCTTCATCGTCTAGTAATATGTGCATAAAACTAACCAGGTTAAATGATAAAATAAAAAATAAAAAAGAAGGTAGAACAAGATATATATTGTTTACTATCGAATTGAATGTACCCTACCTTTAACATTAAGCATGATGGTCGATGGATTGTTTGGCCTAAAAGAAAGTTAAACTATGATTAAGTTAACAAAGTGCATATACATCCTTAGGTAAACATGATACGTAAATTGAAAGAGAAGTGTATTACTTGACACGATCATTGCAATTTTGTAGAGGTTATAAACAATTCTTTAACAACTTATGTCCAAATATATAAATGAAATAACAATGTGTGCTACTTTTTAATTAATAATTATAGAAAGAAAAAGATTCAAATACAATATGTATTTTTGCTACAAAGTGTGAGAAGACACAATGAGTCAAAAAAAATCACAAAAAAAAAATTATATCTCGCAATCTAAATCGAATTTCAAAAAAGTAATTCTAAGCTTTTGTTCCCCTAGTCGTCCTCACTAAGAAAAAAAATAAACGAAAAATAAAAAAAAAATTTAACTTTTTTATATTGTGTCATTTATGAAAGACACAATAACGTCATTGTGTCATTATGAAAGACTCAATGATTTTTTTTTTTCTGAAAGAGGACGACCAAAGAAACAGAGACTTTGAAATACTTTTTTGAAATTCGATTTAGATTGTAAGATATAATTTTTTTGGGACCTTTTTAGTCTTATTGTGTCTTCTCATATTTTATAGCAAAAATACATTTTGTAAAATAACCTCACCCTTATAGAAAATCTCCTAAATAGTGGCAATTTGTAAACTGATGATTGAGAATCAAATCTTGGAAAAAGAAATTGAAAAGATTAAAATGAAATTAGTTAACTGGATGGGGGCATGGGGGGTAATCAAATAATTTAGTATTTTAGTGATGATTAGAGTAAACTAGATTAAAAAAATCATATATTACCATAAAGTCTCAGTTACTTTCATTAGTCTTTTAATTTAGTTCCATAAAGATTATTATCACATCGAGTTGTTATTAATATCACCGGCGATTGATTTGATTATCGTAAATATATGGTTTTAAATCTTTAATTAAATATATTTCTATACATAAACACGCACATACACGAAATTTTCTATTTAAAGTATGGAACAAAAGTCTAATGTGTTGTGCACTATTATTGAATACCCCACTCTTAAAATTCATTAAACTTTTACGTAGTTTATTTCTGAAATGAGTTGTAATTTACTGTCATGCTTTTGGAACAAAACGTCACTGCATTCTGGACTTTTATGAATTAATTAATAGTTATAGAAAAGTACATGTTAGAAATGGTAGTGTATAGGATGAAATGTAGTGTTAATAAGTTGACTTAATTCGGTCAACGTTAGTTTTATACTGTTCTGTCATAGTTGTAATAGTTTGAGGGTGTTTTGTGTAAATAGTGAAAGGTTGTTAGTTTGGTTGTTAATCATACGGATTAACGGATAAGAGAACGAGTGGGATATAGGTACTAGGTGATTGTTCATTCTTGATAGATCAGAGTATAGTTGTTCTTGATTCATAACCATTGTTGAATAATAAATCTCGATTCTTTTTCTAGTGTTTTTCATTAACAATTGGTATCAGAGCCAGTACAATCGGCTCGATTTAGAAAAAGGGAAATCACGATTAGGGTTCTATTGTAGAAGCAGAAGATGGTATCCACCAAATTCGAATTAGAGAAGTTCGATAGAAAGAATGACTTCGGGTTATGGAGGCTAAAGACGAGGGCGCTGTTAGTTCATCATGGGGTAGTAGATGTGCTACTGGGAGAATCAAAATTGCTAGCGAACTTGACTGACAAGGAGAAGAAATACATGATGGAAAAAGCCCACGTCGCCATAATACTCAGTTTGGGTGATCGAGTTCTTCGGGAGGTCTCAAAGGAGACTACAGCAGCTAGAATCTAGTCCAAATTAGAAAGCCTCTATATGACCAAATCGCTAGCAAATCGTCTATACCTCAAGAAGCGGCTGTATACCTTCAACATGGCGTCGGGGAAGACTTTAGAAGATCACACTAATGAGTTTAACAAGCTCATCCTGGATCTTGAGAACATAGACATCATGTTGGAAGATGAGGATCAGGCGATTATATTTCTAACGTCTCTACCATAAAGCTTCGAACACTTTGTGGATACGCTGATGTACGATAGGGAATCACTCACAATGGAAGAGGTCCTGGCTTCCCTAATTCTAAGGAACTCAAGAGAAGATCCGATGGCTCAGAAGAGGCAGGCACTGGATTATTTGTACGGGGAAGACCCGAATAAAGAGGATTAATGCCAAGATGAACTATAGATCGAAATCAAGATTCAAAAGGAGATTCTATATCTACAATTCAGAGAAACACTTGAAACGTGACTGCCCTGAGAAGAAAAGAAAGAAGGGTGAAAGCAGCAAACACAATCATTCGAGTCCGCCATCACCAAAAGAGTCATGTGATTGATACGAAAGCGCATATGTACTAATGTTCTCTATAGGAACAATCAAAGATGAATGGATAGTGGACTCTGGCTATTCTTACCATATGTACCCCCACCAAGAATACTTTCAAATTTTAGAATTGGAAGATTTTGGAACTGTACATTTGGGTGATGACAGTCCTTGCCTCATCAAGGGGCATGGCTCTGTAATATTAAAGCTTGAAGGTGGAGCAGAGTTCTTGTTGACAAATGTCAGGTACATACTTGATCTATCTAAAAACCTGATCTCACTTGGCACATTAGAAGACTCAGGATACCATGTTAATCTGAGAAATGGTAAAGCAAAGGTGGTAAAAGGATCAATGGTAATGTTGTCAGGGACCAGAATGGGAAACAACATATATGTGTTTAATGGGCATGTCCTAAAAGGGTCTGCATCAGTTGCTAAGGAGCAAAGCTGCAACTTAGCAATGATGTGGCATCACAGGATGGGGCATATAAGCAAACGGGGCTCAATGAACTAAGTAAGAAGAATGTATTCAAGAACTTAAAGGATACAAACCTTGAATTTTGTGAGCACTGTGTAATGGGCAAGGCTCAAAGGGTCAGATTTGGAAGAGGAACACATTCATCCAAAGAAATGCTAGAGTATGTGCATACAGACTTATGGGGGCCTGCAAAGACTCACTCCCTAGGTGGGGCCAGGTATTTCTTGTCCATAATTGATGATCTATCCAAATGGGTATGGTATACCCCATAAGACATAAATATGAGGCATTTAGGAAATTAAAGACTAGAAAGTGTTGGTGGAAAATCAATCTAGGAAGAAAGTCAAAAGGCTTAGGTCAAACAATGGTCTAGAATTCTACAATGGAGAGTTCAATCAGTTTTGTAGAGTGAATGGCATTGGTAGGCATTATACTATCCCACAAACCCCTCAGCAGAATGACTTGTAGAGAGGATGAATAGGACCTTGCTTTTAAGTTCCGGCCTACCAAAGAGCTTCTGGGCAGAGACAGTAACACCTCAGCTTATTTGATCAACATGTCTTAATCATCAGCTATAGACATGAAGACCCCAATAGAAGTTTGGACAAGAAAAGTCCCTACTAGTGAACACTTGAGAGCATTTGGGTCAGTGGCCTACTCACATGTGAACCAAGATAAATTGAAACCATGAGCCCACAAATGCATATTTCTGGGATACCCAGAAGGTGTTAAAGGATATAGATTGTGAAGGATTGATGATGTGAGCCCCAAAGTGATTATGAGCAGAGATGTGATATTCCAAGAAGATGTGATGTATAAAGATATAGTTCTAAGCAAGGAGAGGTATGGTTTAAAGGAAAAGGGCAGTGAAATTGAGGTGGAGCTGTTGGATAGTTCAACACAGCATGCTGCACCATCTTCCCATATAGAGCAAACCAGAGAAGTTCCAACTTTCTATAGTCTTGCAAAAGAAAGGCCTAGGAGGAACATCATTCCACCAGCCAGGTATAGAGATGCTAATATTTATCAGCCTTTGTGCTAAGTATAACTGATCAGGAAGAGGGTCATGTGCCAATGTCCTATAATGAACATTAGAGTTCTTTTATCTTTTATGTAATATAACTAAAGCGTTAATGTTTGTCAACTTTCATGAATTTTTTTTCTTACGTATAAATAGTTAACTACAATATTTAAAGTGTTGAATGGATAGCTTATATCCTTTTTCCATTTTTAAAAGCACGTAACAAATATTTTATAAGTGTTTACTAAGAGGAATATTCTAAAATTACATTATATTTTACAAAACAACTCAATATTATGCTCGTAAGTCGTAAACAACTCAATTCTATATTTTATAAGAAGTTTTTTTTAATGTGTAACAAAAAAAATTACACAACTCATAAATATTTTGTTGGATTGTGATAATTTATATAAAGTTTGATAAAAAATATCACTCAAAATTTATAAAATATATCATACGAACTTATAAGTTAGTACAACACTTATAGTTTGTCCTCGACAATAATATTTACAAACTTTAATCAATAGTAACTAGGGCCACAAATGAACACGGTATTTGACGAACCGTTCGGCTGAAAGTTCATTTATGGTCTCACATTTAATAAATGAACAAATATGAAGAAACAATTTTGTTCGATTAATTACCTAAACAAACAATATGTTTATTTACGTGCGTTCATGTTTATTTGTTTATGTTCATTCACTAAAAGTTTTTTTAATATTTTGGAAACCTTTTTTTATTTTCTGTAATTTTCACATTTATTTAATTTTGCGTCACCAATCAAAATTGACTCAAATTAATCATGATATTTTATAAAATATGTGTAAAAAACTCATTTTCATTTGTATTTTTTAATTAAAAGGATATAAGCCACAATTAAATATATTTTATTTATGTAAGATAACAAAGATTCACCAAAGTGGACGAAATTTTAACGTGACATTTTAATTATGGGGGTTAATTATGTTATGTAAATAGAAAAAAGAACTAAAATATTTTCAGGAAATCTTTTTAAAGAAATGAGAATCCAATAAATTGTATTAGAAACTTTTCTAAACATTTTTAAAACAATTACATTATAATTTGGTTTATCTAATAACATTAGGAGTGAGAAGGAAAAAAGTTTTAGAAAACACTTTTGGTAAATATTTTTAAAATTGATGCCCATATTGATAAATACGTTTTTGATCAACACCCATTTGGAAAAAGAAACTCGTGAAGTTTTATTTTAAAATAACATGAAAAATATAAATCTATTTTATTTCATTATCTTCCCTAAGATATTTTTACTACTTAATCTAATTGTTGTCAGACTTGAATATAAGTTTGAATCAATCTAAACTTAGATGAACAAAAGCTTAAAATGAAGCTCATTATCTAAGACTAGAAAATTATTTGTGTATATTTATGTACATCATACATAATATATAGTTATATGATAACTGATCTGTATAATCATGAAAAACAATAAATTAAAAAGAAGTATGCTATATAATATTTGTGACAGCTTATATATGCGTAAAAGTAACTAAATGATTAACAAATAACTCGTTATTGTCTATTTAATTACTAAAAAATAAAAATGAGAGAACTATTATAAAACGCATATTATTTTAGGTCCAATGTTTATGTGCTTTAAGGTTTGAACATTATCTATAAGCATATGTTGTATGTATTGTCTGTTGTAACACTAATCAATAAAATCAGTTTCTTCTCCTTGTCTTTTCTTTTGTTTATTTCTGATTTACAACAAAAACAAAGTTTTATGGATATCAGTTATAAATTATTAGTTTGATGCTGTTTTATTTTATTCATAATTGGATTTATTTAAGTTATGAGCATGTGGTTTGATACAAATACAATAATTTAGAATTAACCTTGTATTTTATAGCAATTTTAGTATTTATATTAAAGACTTGTGTTTTCCTGTTCTTTTAGGGTTTTATTCTATTTTGTTGATTTGTTGATGCTATTTCGTTTGTTTCGTTTTCGTAATATATTGGGGTTCTAGGTCAAAGTGATAACTATCATGATATGTTTTTGTGTTTCGTTTGGCTATTCGAGTCCGTCACAAAATGCCCATGTAATGCCCATGGAGAACATTCCTAGTATGTATAAACAGGCAAACTATTTTAATTGAATAAACAACTTGTACATTTTACCTCCCGTGTTATGTTGATGCACTTACGAATATCTAAACGTAAGTAGAAACAAGTATGTCGTAAAAGTCTATTCGTAATTAAAAAAAAAACATTATTTTGTCAAAAAAAACAAAAACAAAAGAACACATACTATCTCACCGACATGTTTTGACTGTGCATTGCTGGTTTGATTTTCTTTAAAAGCTTCATCAAAACATATAGAATTATCTCACATTGCAACGGTTTATTCGGAAATTAAAGAAAATTATGTTGTGGTGAATTAAAAATATATTATATTTGGCCCAAGATGATTTTGAGCAAAACTTACACCGACACTATGATAATATTAAGTACGTCTAAACATCATATTCGGAATTAAAATACATTATATTTCAAAAATTAAAAGAGGGATAAAATATGTGAAAAATTACTTATGAAGAAAAATAATATTTATCCAAAAGTTAAACATGAATAAATTGGTCAAACCCTATTCTTTTCTCTTTTTAACCGATTAAAATCTTCTACCGTTCATGAATAGTGATTTAAGAGTTACCTCTTAGTTTATTTTTGGTAGTATATTTGATTAAAGAATAATTTTATATATATTATGTACAAACTTTGCTAATATGATATGTATTTAATATATGCTAATTAGTAACTTAGTATTATTTTGATTGTTATATCATGAGCAATAAAAATTGTACATAAGTTTTTTAATTTTTTTATTTTAAACCCAATATTTTTACATATTTTACATGTTAACCCTACAATGTTTCACTTTCAATTATAGTTTCCAATACTTTTCACCTTTTACAAATATTTCATTTTATATTTCGGTTTAAATTTTGAGAGTTAACACGCCATAACATGCAGGTATGGTTCAACGTTGTTACGCCTATTTTTTTCCGTTTAACAGCCTCGCGCACATGCGGGTCCTAGGTCACTTAGTTATTGTTTATAATGTTTTTACGTTTCACCATACGTGGTTCAATGTTTTTACGTCTAATTTCCATTTGGTTTTTTTTTTTTTATTTTTTATTCATTTTTAATACGAGTTTTTCTGGTGTTGGCAGTCGCTGACAGTGATGTGACACTGGTGTTACTTGGCACGACTTTACGCCCCAGCCCCAACGCGAAAGGCTTAATACTAGTTTAAACTAAATTTTATATATATATATAAACCATACTAAATATCATATATGAGCCCTACTTTTAAGATATTCATTACTAGCGAATATATCTCCTCAAAATTATATGTGAGGAAATCCTTAGATCCTCAATATGTAGAATTTTACTTTTAAATGGTAGTTTCCAAAAACGACCCATTTATATCCAAACATGTTTTTACACCTTCATGTGCGGACTAATGGTCCAAAAATGCCCCTTCATGTGAGAGGCTTAATTTGGGCTTAGTTAATTTTGGTTAATCTATTTAATTAAACTTCTTGATAGATATTGGTTTTTGTTTTTTACTGTATTCCATCACTTCTGCCTAACGTTAGGATGTTGCTTTGTTAAAATAACAATCAACAAATGAAGTTTTAAAAACAATTCTTGGTTGATGGCTCCAAGTACTTCATTAAGGATAGTATTTCATTAGCCGACATATATTCCTAACCTTCTTTTAGGTCCCAATCTTTATGTGTTGTGGCGTAGAAATTAAAACATATACCGCTCAACCAAAACGCTTACCTGGAAAATATATGGTTTGTAACCAAAATGCAACTATAATGGAAAAGATGTATGATAACTTGTGACCATATGGGTTTCCATCTTAAGACCAACTGAGGATGAATGGGATCACTCTATGAGCAGTGTTTCACCTTTGCATTCTGCATTTAAGAGGCCTGTTGTGGTTTTTATATATAACATATGCATCATGTGTAACATTAATCAAATCTCCAAAAAAAATGTTCATATTTTGGTTGTGATCTTAATTCTTCTCATACAAAACAAGCAGGGATTCTAGTGTGGTGTAGAAAGTCATCTGAAGTTTTTCTTTTTGACAAGTCTAATGGTGTGTGTTCCTTAAATAATTAACCATTTTGAAACGGGTGGATTAACCGAGAGTGACTCATAAGCAACCATTAATAGAAACTATAATCGATTAACCATAATTGAAGATCAGTTATAGTTATGATAAAGCCTATCACTTAATCGAGGCTTCTAGATATGGTTACGACTAAGGATGCAAACAAAACCAAAGCGTCATTTGCTTACCTCTACCCTCACCTTTTAGATTTGGTCGAAATCATGCAAAGGAAGCCCAAGCTTTGGTAGTTAGTGATTGAAGATCTTGGTGGTTTGCGTATTGGCTGGTAGGGCTGTAAACGAACCGAACAAACACGAACGAGGCCTTGTTCGTGTTCTTTCATTAAGAAAATAAGTTGTTCATGAACTGTTCACAAACGCTTACCGAACGAGATTTCTTGTCCGTGTTCGTTCATCAAGAAAATAAATTTGTTCATGAACTGTTCACGAACATAAATGAACGCAAACGAAGGCAAGCGAACACACAGAAATATTTATGAACATTAATGAACACAGATGGAATTTTCTAAAACAAACAAATACAAACCATCATGTATTGATTTTATAATTAAAATCACAAACATTATGTAATATCTATCAAATATAAATAAGTACTTAATGTAATTATCTTAAACATAACTTTTAAATGAATGAACACATTATCGAACGTTCACGAAAATAAATGAACGGACGCAACCTCAGTTCATATTCGTTCATTTAACTAAACGAACGTAATTTTCTTGTTCGTGTTCGTTCATTTATTAAACGAACGAACGCAGCCTCTGTTCATGTTCGCTCATCTAATTAAACGAACGGAATTTTCGTGTTCGTGTTCGTTCCTTTATTAAACGAACGAACATAAACGAACTTCCCGTCAAACGCTTCACGAACTGTTCCCTTGTCGTCATTTCCTGGCACATAAGTCGTAATTATGTTGTGGTAAGAGTTGTAATTATAATACTCTCTTATTTAGAATCTTTTTTTCTTGCGTTGGACTCCTTGTAGGACATTTTTATATTTGATCAAAGATGATTGGTGATTTGTTCTTCCATTGCCAAAATTGATTTTAAAGTTAATATGAATTCCCAACAGTGGTACTAAAGCCAACGACATGAGACTAGAATCAGAAAATATGAGGAAAAGAGATCGAAATGGGAAATCAAATTTGTAAGAAGAAGATTTCGGACTAGTAAATAAGCCGGGCAATAGAATATGTAAATAGAATAAAATGAACTTGCAACCCTCCCTAAGAGACTCAAACTAAGAAATTGGCTGGATGGTGATGGCTATGAGTAATGAGAATCGAACTTGTAACCAGAAAGTCATCGAAAACAACCAAAACGATCTATGAAAATTGATGAACTCCAATGAATGTAAATCCATGATGAGTACGGATGGATGATGAGACGAAAGCAACAATCAATAATCGGCCAAAAATCTAAGAAGAAAACAACAATCAGCCGAAACTAGATGGCAACTGTAAACATATTAAAGTTATATACATTGAGCATTCTCTCTTGGATGGGGAAAGTAGTAATTTTGTCTTTAAACCTTTATACATCTCAAATCCATTCAACAACCACATCAATCCGTAGTTTTAATTATTCTATAGTGTTAGTTACCTATTACCAGCATACCGTGGCTTCATCATTCATTTGATAAGTACCCTAATTGAAACCTTGACTTATCAACCACCCGTATAAGACCTCAACTCCACCGGTTGACTCCGGTGCACCACCGCCGCCGCCGTACCAACCCCCACCCACTCTTTCCTCTAGAAGAACAAAAGCAAGTTAAAACACATCAGTGGCACAGACGTAAATAACCCCAACTTCAAGCCTATTCTCCCAAACATAACACAACAAAACCGCAGCCGCCAGTGGCAAAATTTTCAGAAATGTCGGCTCCAAATTTTCAAAACCGAAAAAACACCACCCCCGTTAACTTCTCCGACCAATAAAAACCACCACCACCACCGTCGCCGCCGTATCCTCACCGGAAAAATGATAAAACCACCACCACCACCGACACCTCTACACACACTCACCTTCGTCTTCATCATTGTAATCGAATTATCATCTGTAGTATATTCACAGCAATTCTTAACATCTGAACGAACAACACTGCTCAACCTCCGGCAACAATGGGGGAATCCACCATCACTAACACACTGGAACGCCTCTTCATCTCCATGCAACTGGCCGGATATCACCTGCAACACCAACGCCTCTGTTATTCTTCTTCATCTCGAGACCAAAGGCTTAACCGGAGCTCTACCGCCGGTGATCTGTGACCTCCAGAATTTAGAAACTTTGATTCTCGTTGATAATTACCTCACCGGAGAGTTCCCTAGGGTTTTGTACAACTGTTCGAAGCTAATTCAGCTTGATCTCTCACAGAACGCTTTCGTCGGAACGTTGCCGGAGGATATTGACCGGTTATCACGTGTTAGGTATGTTGACCTCGGAGCTAATAACTTCACCGGAGACATACCTCCGGCGACCGGAAACCTGTCGGAGTTGGTGTCGTTGCAGTTGTATCAGAACTTGTTTAATGGTTCGATTCCGTCGGAGATTGGGAACTTATCGAATTTGGTGGTTTTAGGGTTGGCGTATAATAGATTTGCGACGCCGGAGATTCCACCGGAGTTTGGCAGGTTGGGGAAATTGATGAACTTATGGATGCCTCAGAGTAATTTGATCGGAGAAATACCTGAAAGTTTCGTGAATTTGACGAATCTCGAGTTACTGGATCTGAGTTCGAACAATTTGGAAGGTGAAATTCCTAATGGATTGTTTATGTTGAAGAATTTGAGTAGTTTATACCTCTATAAGAACAAATTATCCGGCGAAATTCCGTCGGTGATGGAATCATTAAACTTGAATGAAATTGATATCTCGATGAACAAGTTAACAGGCTCAATTCCTGAAGATTTTGGCAAATTGAAACAGCTTGAGGTGATGAATTTGTTTTCAAATCAACTCTCCGGCGAAATTCCGACGAGCATTTCTCAAATTCCGACACTGAGGATTCTCCGGCTGTTCAGAAACAATCTCACCGGCGAATTACCTTCAGAAATCGGTCTTCACTCGAGGCTTGAAGCGTTTGAGGTGTCGGAGAACAAACTCACCGGAAAGCTGCCGGAGAATTTGTGCGGTGGCGGTACGTTGTTCGTTGTGGTTGCTTTCTCCAACAATCTCACCGGAGAAATTCCGAGGTCACTCGAGAGATGTGATAAGCTTCATACGATTCAACTCTACGACAACAGTTTCTCCGGTGAGTTTCCTTCGGGAATTTGGGGGTTATTCAATCTTTCAAGCTTGCGTATCGCCAGAAATTCTCTCTCCGGCGAGCTTCCGGCGAGCTTACCATGGAATCTGTCGAGGTTAGAGATCAGTGACAACAAGTTTTCCGGCGGAATTCCGGTGGGGATTTCGTCGTGGAAGAAGCTAAATGTGTTTAAAGCTAGTAACAACATGTTCTCCGGTGAAATCCCCACTGGAATCACCAATCTTTCACAGTTATCTGTTCTGTATCTCGACGGAAACTCACTTTCCGGCGAACTTCCGTCAACAATCAGCTCATGGAACTCACTAACCACATTGAATCTAGCTAGAAACAAACTCTCCGGCGAGATTCCTCCGGCGATCACTTCTTTACCACACCTTCTTGATCTTGATCTATCGGAAAACCAATTCTCCGGCAGAATTCCGCCGGAGTTGAGCCGGTTGAGGCTTACTACTTTGAATGTTTCTTCCAACAATCTCACCGGAAGAATCCCATACGCGTTTGATAACTTAGCTTACGAAAACAGTTTCTTGAACAACCCGAATCTGTGTTCTTCATCCACAATCCCTAACCTTCATAACTGTAATGCAGCTCATACCAGATCCTCACACTCGCAGAATGTTTCACCCAAAATGATCGCGATGATCGTTGTTCTATCAGCATTTGTTGTACTCATCGCGATCATATGCACATTGTTCATGTTTAGAGGCTACATTAAGAAGAAACAGAATCGGGATTTAACCACATGGAAGTTGACTTCATTTCACACATTGAAGTTCACAGAGGCGAATATTCTGTGCTGTTTGACGGATAATAACTTGATAGGTAGTGGCGGGTCGGGAAAAGTGTACAGGATTGAGGTCGGGCTGCTTGGGGAGTATGTTGCAGTGAAGAGAATATGGAACAGTAGAAAAGTAGACCATACACTCGAGAAGGAGTTCTTATCTGAGGTTCAAATATTGGGTTCAATTCGTCATTCTAACATAGTTAAACTGTTATGTTATTTTTCAAGTGAGGATTCTAAGCTTCTTGTGTATGAGTACATGGAGAATCAGAGTCTTGATAAGTGGTTACATGGGAAGAAGATGAAAACACACCGTGGATTGATTCATCACATGGTCTTGGATTGGCCAAAGCGGCTGCAGATTGCGATTGGGGCGGCTCAGGGGCTTTGTTATATGCACCATGACTGTTCACCGCCGATCATTCATAGAGATGTGAAGTCGAGCAATATATTGTTGGATTCTGATTTTAACGCACGGATTGCAGATTTTGGGCTGGCGAAGATTTTGAGCAAGCCGAAGCCCGGTCAGGCCAATACTTTGTCTGCTATAGCTGGCTCATTTGGTTACATTCCTCCTGGTAAGAACACTTTGACTTCAAACTTAACAGGTCAAATTATGTAAATAAGATTGAAATGGATATGGGTTCTCTTAAACAAAATAAAATCAATATATATATCATTTGTAGAATCTACTGTGGTAAATAGTTTAATTGTCTAACTTTCCTTATGTAACTGGTAAGACTAAGATAGATTTGAGTTGAAATATTAGTTTGTTTGACCACATAAGTCAAATTGCAGAACGTTCCATTCGTAGTCTAGTACCCTTTGACCTTTTAGTACGTTCCATTCGTAGTCTAGTTTAGCTTCATAATGTAGATTTGTTTGACCCTAAAAGTGACACTGTAACATTGATCATTTAGTTCATTTTTGACCTTATAAGTCAAAGTTTAACCCTTATGTTGACTTTTTTAGTCAAACAGAAGTAATTAGGAAGTCCCAACTTGACTTGGGTTTTTCATATAGATCCTCTAATCATATTGCTTACTTACATTTATGTTATAATGAAATGATCAACTATAAGATTTTCCTGAAGTCTCCAAACATTATGATTATTTCAAAGATGAATGTTAGCCCATTTGACCTTAAAGTCAAAACATGATCCTCTTTTAACATAGTTTACCAACTGATTGCAGAGTATGCATACTCAACAACGATAACCGAGAGGGTAGACGTATACAGTTTTGGCGTGGTGCTACTAGAACTAGTAACGGGAAAAGAACCACACGAAGGAGATGGTGACATGAATCTTGCAGAATGGACTTGGAAACACTTTAGCGAAGGGAAGTCCATGGTTGAAGCTTTGGACCCGGAGATCAAACAAACCAATTGCTACATGGAAGAAATTAGCCTAGTGTTCAAACTCGGGCTCATATGCACTAGCACATTGCCTTCGAGTCGCCCATCAATGAAAGAAGTACTTGAGATTCTTAGAAGATGTGATGCACCGTTAAGTGAAGAGCGTAAAGTGGGAGATGAGATTGATGTCACGCCACTTTTAAACAGGGAAAGTTATCTTTCTAACTATCGTCGAGGTGGGAATAAGGTGGCAAATGAAAGTATTGATATTCTTGATGGAAGATTGTAAAAGTTGATAAATATAGTAAGTTTAAGTTATCACATGTTCTTTTAGCTAAAATGTGTTTGTTTGTGGGGTGATTATATATAAATAAAGGTCTATTTTCGGCCGGGTTAATCAAGTTTCCTTCATTATACCTTAACAAGAAGATGATATGATACAACAAAATGAATATAAAAAATGTCATGTGTGGGATTGCAAGTTAAACGAGTCAAGGAAGAACAGCAAAAAAACTCTAAGCGGAGGATCTTATGTGTCATCATAATCAGTCGAGTCAGGAGACGACTCAAGTGAATTCGAGTCATCAGGTTTAAAACATTTTGTAGATTGTAGACAAGTGAATGCATCAAACCTCCGTTTTGATCTTGATATCAAAACAAGGTGTGAAGCTCATTTGCTTGAAAAAAGTGAACATACTTTGTACTTAACTCCAATTGTCAACTTAAAACCCACCCAACAGCTGCAGTTTGACTTTACAGAAAAGTCAACTGTCTATTTTAAAATTGGCATTTTCAAGTTTTGTGTTTTTATATATAAATCATTTTAATAAGCAGGTGGTGTTAAGGTTAATTAAATGGGTCATGTTCAGTCTGACTGGTTTAACCTGTTTTATTAAATGATTCAACATGTAAGCTATTTAAGCCATTTAATTAAAGAAGTCAACCTGTCAACCCTTTAACTCGTTTATAACTAATGGTGGATCGAGAATAATTTGGAGGGGGGGGGGGGGGGGAGTCAACCTAATACATGGCATGTACACATTCTCTAACAACTCACCATGAAAAAGACATTGTTGACATCAATGTATCGAGTATCCCATGCACAAGAAAAGGCGACTGAATATACAAGACGGATGGTAGTGGGTTTAACCGCTATGCAAAACGTCTCACTGTAGTCTACGCCCTTTATGTGAGGAAAGCTGTTGGCAACAAGCCTGGCTTTATATTTACTAACCCAACATCAGTGTTGCTTTATAAAATCTCATAATCTTTTATTTTATTATTAAGATGACACATTTGATCTCAATCATAGATTAAACCAAATAAAAGGTTGATATGAGTTTTTTTTTATTTTCTCATAACTATGAGTTCTTGCGTGAGTCATCCTCGTATATATATAATTTAAAAATATAAAAGAGGGATGGAAAAATTATAGACTAATTATAAAATAAGGTTAGGATAATTTGAGAACTCATAAATATTTTAAAAACTATGAGAACTAATATCATTCGTTCATATTTTTTAAAATTTTATACTTTTTACATACGGTTATGTATGTTTATATACATTAAAAATCATCAAGTAACATAAAAAAACTATCAAAGTAATGTTTTTATATGTTTTTAGTTTTTTTTTTGTTAGTTTAACTACATATGTGTAGATATCGTAACTGATGTGTGAATTTTTTTTTCACAAATTTACACTTAGTATAACTTTAACAATGTTTATATCTAGAAAATGGTTGCTTTGAAAGTGTTTATGTGCAAGTTGGAGATGAAAGAATACGTGAAATTTGGAAGCAAAACGGGAGAAACGAAGATGCATGGGGCATAAAACAGCCCTCTGGCGTATTTTACAGGCTCTATTGCCTTATCTAGCGTATTCTATCCTGTAGACAGTAGATGGACGATATTTTGGGCCGTAAATTGGGGAATATTTTACTTTCTTAGGCATACTTTACAACCCTTAGGTGGTTTGTGACAATTTATATTGGTTTTTGGCCAAATTAAAGTGGGCTTCTAGGGGGTTTTCGTCTATTATGCACCATTGGAGGCTGAGAGACGTCAAGGGATGAAAGAATCTCATTGATAAAGTGTTCATTATCAAGATTTCTTCAATCTCTATTGAAATCAAAACACTTCATCATTGAGCATGATCATGTCTGGCTAAAACCCTTATAATCACAACCAAGGGCTAGGGTTTGTGTGCCATTTAGTTCAATTTATGTTGTTTATCTATGTTGGACACGAATTCATGGTATTTGTTAGAAATCTATGGCATCTACTAGGTTTTCATGTGTTGTTTCATGCATTGATTGTTTTTAGACATGGTTTGCTAAATCTCTTCATGTATTTTGAATTAATCGATGATTAATCGCTGAATGGCAAGGTATATGAATATATATGATTGATGGTTATGTTAACATATGTCTATTTGATGGTGATCATCTTGTGATGTCTAATTACTTCGGTGTTTAATCGTTGTAAGCTTAGGTACATAATTATCGATCTTTCAATACGCAATTGACATATGATTTGACAAGGTTATGTCTACATGATCTTCCACACGGATTGATAATGTCAAATTACTAATTATGCTAACAAATCCTATACTTGGTTGTGTTCATTGTTTAATTTATTGAATTTGCAAGTTTACTTAATTTCCAATTCTCAAATAATAATATATCCAATTTCAAGTCATCAAGATGTTTTGCAATCAAGTGAAATCGTACACCAACCACTAGCTACTCATGGTTAGACACCTTATTTGTCACCACTAATCTAGGGTATCTAGGATTTAGATCTTTTATCTTTGATCGGTACTCCAACGTCAATCAAAAACCTTCATATGACTTACACATGTATACACTATATATATAAATGAAATTTGTTTATTATTTAATTTTGAATTTCAAGAGAGACGAACAAACATTGTGTCTCAACTAAATTTTGTATTAAACATGAAAAAAATAGGTTGTGGCATGAGAATTTAAGATTCTAAAAGTATTTATAAGTTCTTAAGTAACCCTATCATTTATAATCATGTTGATCAATCGACATTGTCAACCTAATACATGGCATGTACACATTCTCTAACAACTCACCATGAAAAAAGACATTGTTGACATCAATGTATCGAGTATCCCATGCACAAGAAAAGGCGACTGAATATACAAGACGGATGGTAGTGGGTTTAACCGCTATGCAAAACGTCTCACTGTAGTCTACGCCCTTTATGTGAGGAAAGCTGTTGGCAACAAGCCTGGCTTTATATTTACTAACCCAACATCAGTGTTGCTTTATAAAATCTCATAATCTTTTATTTTATTATTAAGATGACACATTTGATCTCAATCATAGATTAAACCAAATAAAAGGTTGATATGAGTTTTTTTTTATTTTCTCATAACTATGAGTTCTTGCGTGAGTCATCCTCGTATATATATATAATTTAAAAATATAAAAGAGGGATGGAAAAATTATAGACTAATTATAAAATAAGGTTAGGATAATTTGAGAACTCATAAATATTTTAAAAACTATGAGAACTAATATCATTCGTTCATATTTTTTAAAATTTTATACTTTTTACATACGGTTATGTATGTTTATATACATTAAAAATCATCAAAGTAACATAAAAAAACTATCAAAGTAATGTTTTTATATGTTTTTAGTTTTTTTTTTGTTAGTTTAACTACATATGTGTAGATATCGTAACTGATGTGTGAATTTTTTTTTCACAAATTTACACTTAGTATAACTTTAACAATGTTTATATCTAGAAAATGGTTGCTTTGAAAGTGTTTATGTGCAAGTTGGAGATGAAAGAATACGTGAAATTTGGAAGCAAAACGGGAGAAACGAAGATGCATGGGGCATAAAACAGCCCTCTGGCGTATTTTACAGGCTCTATTGCCTTATCTAGCGTATTCTATCCTGTAGACAGTAGATGGACGATATTTTGGGCCGTAAATTGGGGAATATTTTACTTTCTTAGGCATACTTTACAACCCTTAGGTGGTTTGTGACAATTTATATTGGTTTTTGGCCAAATTAAAGTGGGCTTCTAGGGGGTTTTCGTCTATTATGCACCATTGGAGGCTGAGAGACGTCAAGGGATGAAAGAATCTCATTGATAAAGTGTTCATTATCAAGATTTCTTCAATCTCTATTGAAATCACAACACTTCATCATTGAGCATGATCATGTCTGGCTAAAACCCTTATAATCACAACCAAGGGCTAGGGTTTGTGTGCCATTTAGTTCAATTTATGTTGTTTATCTATGTTGGACATGAATTCATGGTATTTGTTAGAAATCTATGGCATCTACTAGGTTTTCATGTGTTGTTTCATGCATTGATTGTTTTTAGACATGGTTTGCTAAATCTCTTCATGTATTTTGAATTAATCGATGATTAATCGCTGAATGGCAAGGTATATGAATATATATGATTGATGGTTATGTTAACATATGTCTATTTGATGGTGATCATCTTGTGATGTCTAATTACTTCGGTGTTTAATCGTTGTAAGCTTAGGTACATAATTATCGATCTTTCAATACGCAATTGACATATGATTTGACAAGGTTATGTCTACATGATCTTCCACACGGATTGATAATGTCAAATTACTAATTATGCTAACAAATCCTATACTTGGTTGTGTTCATTGTTTAATTTATTGAATTTGCAAGTTTACTTAATTTCCAATTCTCAAATAATAATATATCCAACTTCAAGTCATCAAGATGTTTTGCAATCAAGTGAAATCGTACACCAACCACTAGCTACTCATGGTTAGACACCTTATTTGTCACCACTAATCTAGGGTATCTAGGATTTAGATCTTTTATCTTTGATCGGTACTCCAACGTCAATCAAAAACCTTCATATGACTTACACATGTATACACTATATATATAAATGAAATTTGTTTATTATTTAATTTTGAATTTCAAGAGAGACGAACAAACATTGTGTCTCAACTAAATTTTGTATTAAACATGAAAAACAATAGGTTGTGGCATGAGAATTTAAGATTCTAAAAGTATTTATAAGTTCTTAAGTAACCCTATCATTTATAATCATGTTGATCAATCGACATTGTCAACCTAATACATGGCATGTACACATTCTCTAACAACTCACCATAAAAAAAGACATTGTTGACATCAATGTATCGAGTATCCCATGCACAAGAAAAGGCGACTGAATATACAAGACGGATGGTAGTGAGTTTAACCGCTATGCAAAACGTCTCACTGTAGTCTACGCCCTTTATGTGAGGAAAGCTGTTGGCAACAAGCCTGGCTTTATATTTACTAACCCAACATCAGTGTTGCTTTATAAAATCTCATAATCTTTTATTTTATTATTAAGATGACACATTTGATCTCAATCATAGATTAAACCAAATAAAAGGTTGATATGAGTTTTTTTTTTATTTTCTCATAACTATGAGTTCTTGCGTGAGTCATCCTAGTATATATATAATTTAAAAATATAAAAGAGGGATGGAAAAATTATAGACTAATTATAAAATAAGGTTAGGATAATTTGAGAACTCATAAATATTTTAAAAACTATGAGAACTAATATCATTCGTTCATATTTTTTAAAATTTTATACTTTTTACATACGGTTATGTATGTTTATATACATTAAAAATCATCAAAGTAACATAAAAAAACTATCAAAGTAATGTTTTTATATGTTTTTAGTTTTTTTTTTGTTAGTTTAACTACATATGTGTAGATATCGTAACTGATGTGTGAATTTTTTTTTCACAAATTTACACTTAGTATAACTTTAACAATGTTTATATCTAGAAAATGGTTGCTTTGAAAGTGTTTATGTGCAAGTTGGAGATGAAAGAATACGTGAAATTTGGAAGCAAAACGGGAGAAACGAAGATGCATGGGGCATAAAACAGCCCTCTGGCGTATTTTACAGGCTCTATTGCCTTATCTAGCGTATTCTATCCTGTAGACAGTAGATGGACGATATTTTGGGCCGTAAATTGGGGAATATTTTACTTTCTTAGGCATACTTTACAACCCTTAGGTGGTTTGTGACAATTTATATTGGTTTTTGGCCAAATTAAAGTGGGCTTCTAGGGGGTTTTCGTCTATTATGCACCATTGGAGGCTGAGAGACGTCAAGGGATGAAAGAATCTCATTGATAAAGTGTTCATTATCAAGATTTCTTCAATCTCTATTGAAATCAAAACACTTCATCATTGAGCATGATCATGTCTGGCTAAAACCCTTATAATCACAACCAAGGGCTAGGGTTTGTGTGCCATTTAGTTCAATTTATGTTGTTTATCTATGTTGGACACGAATTCATGGTATTTGTTAGAAATCTATGGCATCTACTAGGTTTTCATGTGTTGTTTCATGCATTGATTGTTTTTAGACATGGTTTGCTAAATCTCTTCATGTATTTTGAATTAATCGATGATTAATCGCTGAATGGCAAGGTATATGAATATATATGATTGATGGTTATGTTAACATATGTCTATTTGATGGTGATCATCTTGTGATGTCTAATTACTTCGGTGTTTAATCGTTGTAAGCTTAGGTACATAATTATCGATCTTTCAATACGCAATTGACATATGATTTGACAAGGTTATGTCTACATGATCTTCCACACGGATTGATAATGTCAAATTACTAATTATGCTAACAAATCCTATACTTGGTTGTGTTCATTGTTTAATTTATTGAATTTGCAAGTTTACTTAATTTCCAATTCTCAAATAATAATATATCCAATTTCAAGTCATCAAGATGTTTTGCAATCAAGTGAAATCGTACACCAACCACTAGCTACTCATGGTTAGACACCTTATTTGTCACCACTAATCTAGGGTATCTAGGATTTAGATCTTTTATCTTTGATCGGTACTCCAACGTCAATCAAAAACCTTCATATGACTTACACATGTATACACTATATATATAAATGAAATTTGTTTATTATTTAATTTTGAATTTCAAGAGAGACGAACAAACATTGTGTCTCAACTAAATTTTGTATTAAACATGAAAAAAAATAGGTTGTGGCATGAGAATTTAAGATTCTAAAAGTATTTATAAGTTCTTAAGTAACCCTATCATTTATAATCATGTTGATCAATCGACATTGTCAACCTAATACATGGCATGTACACATTCTCTAACAACTCACCATGAAAAAGACATTGTTGACATCAATGTATCGAGTATCCCATGCACAAGAAAAGGCGACTGAATATACAAGACGGATGGTAGTGGGTTTAACCGCTATGCAAAACGTCTCACTGTAGTCTACGCCCTTTATGTGAGGAAAGCTGTTGGCAACAAGCCTGGCTTTATATTTACTAACCCAACATCAGTGTTGCTTTATAAAATCTCATAATCTTTTATTTTATTATTAAGATGACACATTTGATCTCAATCATAGATTAAACCAAATAAAAGGTTGATATGAGTTTTTTTTTATTTTCTCATAACTATGAGTTCTTGCGTGAGTCATCCTCGTATATATATATAATTTAAAAATATAAAAGAGGGATGGAAAAATTATAGACTAATTATAAAATAAGGTTAGGATAATTTGAGAACTCATAAATATTTTAAAAACTATGAGAACTAATATCATTCGTTCATATTTTTTAAAATTTTATACTTTTTACATACGGTTATGTATGTTTATATACATTAAAAATCATCAAAGTAACATAAAAAAACTATCAAAGTAATGTTTTTATATGTTTTTAGTTTTTTTTTTTGTTAGTTTAACTACATATGTGTAGATATCGTAACTGATGTGTGAATTTTTTTTTCACAAATTTACACTTAGTATAACTTTAACAATGTTTATATCTAGAAAATGGTTGCTTTGAAAGTGTTTATGTGCAAGTTGGAGATGAAAGAATACGTGAAATTTGGAAGCAAAACGGGAGAAACGAAGATGCATGGGGCATAAAACAGCCCTCTGGCGTATTTTACAGGCTCTATTGCCTTATCTAGCGTATTCTATCCTGTAGACAGTAGATGGACGATATTTTGGGCCGTAAATTGGGGAATATTTTACTTTCTTAGGCATACTTTACAACCCTTAGGTGGTTTGTGACAATTTATATTGGTTTTTGGCCAAATTAAAGTGGGCTTCTAGGGGTTTTCGTCTATTATGCACCATTGGAGGCTGAGAGACGTCAAGGGATGAAAGAATCTCATTGATAAAGTGTTCATTATCAAGATTTCTTCAATCTCTATTGAAATCACAACACTTCATCATTGAGCATGATCATGTCTGGCTAAAACCCTTATAATCACAACCAAGGGCTAGGGTTTGTGTGCCATTTAGTTCAATTTATGTTGTTTATCTATGTTGGACATGAATTCATGGTATTTGTTAGAAATCTATGGCATCTACTAGGTTTTCATGTGTTGTTTCATGCATTGATTGTTTTTAGACATGGTTTGCTAAATCTCTTCATGTATTTTGAATTAATCGATGATTAATCGCTGAATGGCAAGGTATATGAATATATATGATTGATGGTTATGTTAACATATGTCTATTTGATGGTGATCATCTTGTGATGTCTAATTACTTCGGTGTTTAATCGTTGTAAGCTTAGGTACATAATTATCGATCTTTCAATACGCAATTGACATATGATTTGACAAGGTTATGTCTACATGATCTTCCACACGGATTGATAATGTCAAATTACTAATTATGCTAACAAATCCTATACTTGGTTGTGTTCATTGTTTAATTTATTGAATTTGCAAGTTTACTTAATTTCCAATTCTCAAATAATAATATATCCAACTTCAAGTCATCAAGATGTTTTGCAATCAAGTGAAATCGTACACCAACCACTAGCTACTCATGGTTAGACACCTTATTTGTCACCACTAATCTAGGGTATCTAGGATTTAGATCTTTTATCTTTGATCGGTACTCCAACGTCAATCAAAAACCTTCATATGACTTACACATGTATACACTATATATATAAATGAAATTTGTTTATTATTTAATTTTGAATTTCAAGAGAGACGAACAAACATTGTGTCTCAACTAAATTTTGTATTAAACATGAAAAACAATAGGTTGTGGCATGAGAATTTAAGATTCTAAAAGTATTTATAAGTTCTTAAGTAACCCTATCATTTATAATCATGTTGATCAATCGACATTGTCAACCTAATACATGGCATGTACACATTCTCTAACAACTCACCATAAAAAAAGACATTGTTGACATCAATGTATCGAGTATCCCATGCACAAGAAAAGGCGACTGAATATACAAGACGGATGGTAGTGAGTTTAACCGCTATGCAAAACGTCTCACTGTAGTCTACGCCCTTTATGTGAGGAAAGCTGTTGGCAACAAGCCTGGCTTTATATTTACTAACCCAACATCAGTGTTGCTTTATAAAATCTCATAATCTTTTATTTTATTATTAAGATGACACATTTGATCTCAATCATAGATTAAACCAAATAAAAGGTTGATATGAGTTTTTTTTTTTATTTTCTCATAACTATGAGTTCTTGCGTGAGTCATCCTAGTATATATATAATTTAAAAATATAAAAGAGGGATGGAAAAATTATAGACTAATTATAAAATAAGGTTAGGATAATTTGAGAACTCATAAATATTTTAAAAACTATGAGAACTAATATCATTCGTTCATATTTTTTAAAATTTTATACTTTTTACATACGGTTATGTATGTTTATATACATTAAAAATCATCAAAGTAACATAAAAAAACTATCAAAGTAATGTTTTTATATGTTTTTAGTTTTTTTTTTGTTAGTTTAACTACATATGTGTAGATATCGTAACTGATGTGTGAATTTTTTTTTCACAAATTTACACTTAGTATAACTTTAACAATGTTTATATCTAGAAAATGGTTGCTTTGAAAGTGTTTATGTGCAAGTTGGAGATGAAAGAATACGTGAAATTTGGAAGCAAAACGGGAGAAACGAAGATGCATGGGGCATAAAACAGCCCTCTGGCGTATTTTACAGGCTCTATTGCCTTATCTAGCGTATTCTATCCTGTAGACAGTAGATGGACGATATTTTGGGCCGTAAATTGGGGAATATTTTACTTTCTTAGGCATACTTTACAACCCTTAGGTGGTTTGTGACAATTTATATTGGTTTTTGGCCAAATTAAAGTGGGCTTCTAGGGGGTTTTCGTCTATTATGCACCATTGGAGGCTGAGAGACGTCAAGGGATGAAAGAATCTCATTGATAAAGTGTTCATTATCAAGATTTCTTCAATCTCTATTGAAATCAAAACACTTCATCATTGAGCATGATCATGTCTGGCTAAAACCCTTATAATCACAACCAAGGGCTAGGGTTTGTGTGCCATTTAGTTCAATTTATGTTGTTTATCTATGTTGGACACGAATTCATGGTATTTGTTAGAAATCTATGGCATCTACTAGGTTTTCATGTGTTGTTTCATGCATTGATTGTTTTTAGACATGGTTTGCTAAATCTCTTCATGTATTTTGAATTAATCGATGATTAATCGCTGAATGGCAAGGTATATGAATATATATGATTGATGGTTATGTTAACATATGTCTATTTGATGGTGATCATCTTGTGATGTCTAATTACTTCGGTGTTTAATCGTTGTAAGCTTAGGTACATAATTATCGATCTTTCAATACGCAATTGACATATGATTTGACAAGGTTATGTCTACATGATCTTCCACACGGATTGATAATGTCAAATTACTAATTATGCTAACAAATCCTATACTTGGTTGTGTTCATTGTTTAATTTATTGAATTTGCAAGTTTACTTAATTTCCAATTCTCAAATAATAATATATCCAATTTCAAGTCATCAAGATGTTTTGCAATCAAGTGAAATCGTACACCAACCACTAGCTACTCATGGTTAGACACCTTATTTGTCACCACTAATCTAGGGTATCTAGGATTTAGATCTTTTATCTTTGATCGGTACTCCAACGTCAATCAAAAACCTTCATATGACTTACACATGTATACACTATATATATAATGAAATTTGTTTATTATTTAATTTTGAATTTCAAGAGAGACGAACAAACATTGTGTCTCAACTAAATTTTGTATTAAACATGAAAAACAATAGGTTGTGGCATGAGAATTTAAGATTCTAAAAGTATTTATAAGTTCTTAAGTAACCCTATCATTTATAATCATGTTGATCAATCGATTATGTATTCGATCCTAAACTAAATATAGACTATTAACTACTAGATATTTGGATTTTGTGAGACAGCGTGTTAATCAATCAAATAGTCTAATCATTCTAGATATAATTAAAGAGAATTATTTAAATTGTGCTTTTATTACTTTAGTTTGTGTTATTTTAATAAAACGTTTTGGCTCATTAAGTTATAATTAATAATGACAAAACTTTATTGATATTGTGACAATTAGGAATTTTATTTTCTAAGAGCTAAATACGCACGATGCTAAAATATTGTAAGTTATTTAATATTTCCCTATTAAATTTATAAAATTCGTATCTAAGCAAATCATGCTTTAAGACAATATATATTGTGTTTAAAACTTATGTTTAAATAATACGATACTTTACTATTTAAAAGCTACGGAATTCATTTATGTAAAACAATAAATATTTGTTTTTCATACAATCTTAAGATACGTCTGGTATGAAGGATTAGTATGAGATTTAATAGAATTTGAATTCGAATTCTATTCATTGGAGGTGTTTCGTGTTTGGTTAGTTAGGTGAAGGAATTGATATTATAATGAATTTCAAATCCTATTAACTAATAGAATTTAACAAACAACCCCCCCTCCCCCCCCCCCCCCCCCCCCCCCCCAACCGAACAAAGAAATCAATTGAATTATTAAAAGTTACTTAACTACTCCTTATCCTTTAAAATTTAAACTTTTAAAAAACAAGGATGCCGATTGATCTTGTGTTTCAGTAACTGAGGTGATACTTTAAAGATGAGTATAAAAACCAAAAGAAAAACAAACATAAATAACTAAATCAGTTAAGAAACCGATGGTTAGATTATTATTATTTTTGACCGAATTTTATATTGTTTGTAGTTAGGGTTAAAATCCTTCAAGAACCACTAAATATTAATACTTAATATTTTTACATTCTATACCTTTTATACAAATGGTTTATGTTTATATATATTAAAAACTATCAAAATAACATATCAACCATCAAACCAAGGTTTCATATGTTTTAAAATTCTTTATATGTTTAGTTACACATATGTAGATAATTTAACCTACATATGAGTTATACATTGTTGTCCTTTTGAATTTTAGAGAGACGATTAAACATTACATATCGATCATTTTATATATAAAACATAAAAAAAAAATTATATATTGATAACAGTTCTTTCAGTTCTAAAGATATTTACGAGTTCTCAAATAATCCTAACCCGCTTGTAGTTACGCGTGCATAATTAAGTGAATCAACCAGAATGAACTAAGATCAGCATTTACACTTTTTAAATTTTTATAAATAGTAGGATACATGTCAAAAAAGTTAGGTTATAATCTTCTAGTTGTCGCTTATTCTTCTTCTTTCTAAGTTAAAAGGAATGCTGTTATTTTGTTTGATAAGAACTGTATTTACTAACTGAAATTAGGCTGAATTCACCCAGGCCCAGATTATCTAACTGAAATCGTTTAAAACCAAAACCGATTGGTTATAAAAATCTAAAAACCGAAAGATCGCTTGATTATCTTCTCCAACAACCTAATTAACAAAACCGATTGGTTATGCCTTTACTTCCTTTTCATGAACGACCAACAACTAAAATACAGCATTTCCAGATGAAAAGTCTTATGATTTCAATATACTAAAAGGAAAAAAAAAGAAAAAGGAACAAGATAGTACTTATTCAGTACTTGTTTCACACTTTGAAACATACAAGTGCAGAAAGTGGACCTTCAATAACAACTTAAGCAATCTATTTAACACAGGACCATTATGGGTTGATGCATATAAAGATTTTAAGAATGCATCTCGCTGCTGCGCAAAACGGGGTCGCAAAACATACAGTTTCTTAGGACGGTTTGTCATAAAGGGAGCGTGTGTTTCGCCTGGCACACTCCAAGATAGTTTTGTCAGCAGTGATGAAGTATGCAGCAATCGATGCTGTTACAAAACAATAAATAATTGATATAAAATCACCTTTATAAGAACCCTGGTACATATTGGATAACAATTGGTTTTTATATAAAAAAGAACTCAAAATCATAATTAAAAAAAAAATTACATACTACACATACAAATACAAATCTGCCCTGTTCATTTCAAAATCAGATTATCTAGGATAACTTCACACGATAATAACGAAGTTTCTCAAGCGTTCCACTAAAGAATTCAAAACTTTAAGTGACTTTAGGAACATGTGGGAAACTTGGTTACTAATACTAGTGTGTGAAGTTTTTCCTAAGAGGTTTTGGGCCACAAGTTAGTTTTTTTAATCCGAAGTTAAAACAAATCCATCTAAAATAGTAAAATCAGTGAAAAATCTTGTTTTAGTAGTTAATACACACTCCTTCCAATATAAAGGTTGGTGATTGTTCAGAACAATTAAAATCCCATGTCAACTTACATCTAAAAAAATTATGAACCATTAAATCCCATATAGTCGAAGTCTGCAACTATGGAACAGGGGTCTCAAACGATCTATGGTGTTCTTATCAATAGAAAACTATTTGGATAAGCAAGCAGGGAAGTATACAGTAATGTGAAATTGCTGCAAAATCACTAAGCCTTCCATTGTTTTATAGAACTCATGTTATAATAATAAGTCAATTTTCGCATCCAGGTTTTCAAATTGCAAAAACAAACTAAAGATAATTATAGCAAGAAAGTTCAGAATGTACCAGCGGATATGATGAGTGCCTGAGCAGTATAATTTAGGTTTGCTTTTGCCCAAGGAATTGTCCGAACAGCAATTAACTGAAAACAACCAAATTACAAATAGTTTAGTGGCAATTAGATAAAATGAGTAACAGAAACACCATTCTATAATTTACCATATCAGGGAGCAAGACACAACATGTGCCATTTTTCTATCTAGAGCAATATAACTTTTTATAGAATCAAGCAAGAATTAGTCATAATCTAAAAATCAATATCAACAAAAAATTAAATAAAATAAAACTGAGATTTGATCAATACTTCACAGCAAAATAAGAAAAGAAAACAGAGAGCAAGAGCAAGTTAATATAATTTTGTAACTGAATACAATCTAATCTACTCTAAAGCTATGAACTAGAGAGGATAATATGCAAATGTGATAGTTGTAATTATAAGTTACAAGTTGCTACAAAGAATCTAACTACGTATTCATGCTCATACAACCAACTACACAACCACCTAGCTAACTTTTGTAACTAACTAACATTAGCTAATTACATTATATACCCTTTTGCAACTGTGATGATCCCTTTATGTAGACGCTGCTTTCTTGTTAGTAGATTCAACATTATACAACAAACATAAGATTTACTTAATTCAGTTAGTTATGTACTTAAATACGAAAAAGAAATAAATTTACATGACAAAAAAATGTATTTTGTTACCTCCATCTATTTCTAAAAGAGCAGAGGAGAGAAAAAAATATCATTCGGAAAGATAAGATATAAATCCATGATGTAAAGTACGAATAGGAGCGCCACAAAACGATGGAAGACTAGGATGCTATTTGTTGGCCAGACATAAAACGAAATAAAATCTGTCCGTTACGGCTAATGACATGTACAATGCGCTGTTTGGTTACAATTCAAATAGCAATAATACCTGTCCATTACGACTAATTAACTTCTGTGTTCCAAATTGGAGTAACCTTATGAACAAAATCAATACAATAGGCTTATGACAATGGTTTGGTAAGAAAGAGATTAATACTATTAACTAGGACATTCAAAATGAAAAATGCTGCAAAAAGTTTCTTGTGGATGAAGTAAACTATGTGTGATTATCATTTGTCATCACTAAACTAAATTTTCATGATCAACAATCCAAGTAATAACTTCCTTAACTAATTGAACAAATATTAGTTTTCTTAGCCATCAGAGCCATATCTGAACTTCCCATCTTAACCTTTCTTTTTTGGAGAACAAGCAAGCTATGTAATTGTGCATACCCACCCTTGCAAATATACACCAAAACAAGCAGCAAAAGTGTAATTACACTTTACAAGAATACGAAATTAAAGCTACCAACCGTAGGAATTGCACTGGCAACACATGCAATGGAAGCTGACTTCACTCCTGCACGAACCCCTTCTGCAAAATCACATAACTAAAGGTCAAAATCACAAAAACCATCACCATCAACAACTCAAAACACCTTAAACACAACAACATAAACATGAAATCAAAACAAAATCGAACAATAAAACATATAAAAAAACCTACTTTAACAAGAATCGGATTCATACCTTGAGTACACATTTGCGATCTGAGAAACTTAAGATCTTCATCCGGAGAAGGAATCATGAAACCTGACGATTTGTTCCTGTGGTTTACCCACGCGTCTCGTATATCCATTGGAATCCCCATTTTTTTCCTATTTGATTATCTGATAAAACAACGAAAACGAACTTTAATTTCAACCGACCAAAAGCATTACAAATCAAAAGGTAATCGATTGAAGAATCGATGGAGGATGATGCTTACATATATATTAGCAGGAACGATATGTAATTTGTGAATCAGCAGAACAACAATCGATTTTGAGAGCAAATTGGGGGTGATATTCAGAAGCTTACCGCTGTTTTGGAATACCGGAGGCCTACAAATCGAATTTGGGTTTGTGCTTTTGGTTTTCACATTTTTATTTTATACTTGTTAGCAGATAAGAATAAGATTATGGTTAACAATGTTTTTATTCAAACAAAAAACATAAATGATATTTTTAAAAAGTAATTATTTGGAAGAAAAATATTTTACACCGGCTATCCTTTTTATTAAACTTACTTTCACTTAATACCCATTGTGTTAACCTCTGTTAAAAAATCATGTTAACCACACTCACGCCCCTCTCACATGAGAGGCAATTTCTTCATTTTATACCTTACAGCTATATATTAGAATTCTTGAACATCTTCATTTAATTCACTTCATCCCTACTAATCTTCCCCAAATCTCCTACGAAAATCATCCATGCCTCCTCACTATCTGATACGACAACATCTACAACAAGATGAGATTGATATCTAATAAGTTGTTATAATTTTCAAATGGCAGTGGGTTCTCCTCATCTATTTTCTATAAAGTTGCATCCTGGTGGTGTGTTCACACGGTTTCCAGGTAGATCATATATTGAAGGTATTACAATTTTTGTTGGTATGCTTGATATTGACAAGTTAATAGTACATGAGTTGGACCTTGTTATGGGCAAATTAGGTTATAAAGCAAACATAAAGAGGTTTTACCATTATCTAGTGCCTGATTCTGATTTAGATTTTGGTATTAGGGTTTTACGGAGTGATGCAGATGTGTTATGGTATGTTGAATATTAAGTATGCATACTTATGCTAACTCCATCTTAGGTTGAATTGAAGAGCTTAGTGATGAACAGTTAATGATGATGGAAATTGATGGAAATGATCTGCCCAAAATACATATTGAATTGATGTGGCTAGTATGTCATGATCCAAGTCGGGTCATACCCAATAACGAGCTAAAAACACCAAAGATATTTGTTTTATGATATGATCATATAAATAAATATTAACACTTAGAATATTTGGAAATTGGGTTTCCAAACATTTACACTTGTGTAGTATATAAATTATATAGATAATTTATTTCAAAGAGAGAGGAATATGAATTCATCTGCATTCGTTTTACACAACCGCATTTGACGTGGTTGAACAAATGCGGATGATGTTTACTCATCCGCATAATGCGGATGAACAATCCCTGTCCGCATTAGTTAATGCGGATGAACAATCCCTGTCCGCATTTGTTTTGGAACAAATGCGGATGAGCATTTCTGGAAATGCTGATGGAAACATACATCCACATTAACTAATGCGGATGACCATTTCAAATGCGGGAGAACAACTTCATCCGCATTAACTAATGCGGATGTTGTTCTGAGAAATGCGGATGGGTTGAGGGGCTGGGCCCCACCCACTTTTCTCTCTCCTGAACTTTATGTTTCCAAAGACATGCAATATAAGATTGCTTGCAGATCTCTCTATACACACGACTGAAGAACTTCTTTCTCTCGATCGGTCTAGAGAAATCTAAAGGGAGTTCTATAAGTGAAAAATCCTAACAACCGGTGTTCTTATTGGTGGCTCGTGGGTAGACCAGCTTGAGGCTTCTTGCTTTAGGAGCTGCCATCCTCTTTCACCTCCCGCCGACCTCATCATTGAAGGTAGTTCATCGTACCTTCTATGGTTGTTTGTAAGCATGATTTCATATATCGATCCATATGGGTTTTGACTGATTTTATATAAAAATATTTTATATAAAAATTAGCTCACTGTAACAAGTTTAATATATATATTCCACTGCGTTTTTCTATTTTATAAGGATAAAATAGATCTGTTTAACTTGTGAAAACCCAACAATGGCATCAAGAGCCGGTTATATGGATACATGCTTCATTTGGACTGAAAATTCGGTTTCTTGGTGATGATTCACCAAAAGCCGAGAGGCTTCAGCCCTAGTATCCCCTATTTTTCAAGATCTATTTAGACATGCATATAGGAATCTTGAAAATTTATATCATTTGGATGATTTTGTTTTGGAAACAAAACCATGGTTCTCGGCTGTTTATGCTTCAGCCGAGAATCTATGGTTCAAGGGGATGCTTTTGGATTTTGCTTACATATGTGGATATGTATTTTATTTGTTCATAACCAAAGCCGAGACCTATGGATGAATGTGTTGTGATTTGTTTTAATTATTCAAATGGTTTGTAATAATTAAACATGTTTATTCTTCCTATTGAGTATGTAATTTATTTATTTTTCATTTGGTATGTAAATAAATAGGCTAGTTGCACTTTACTTTTACTAGAAAAATTGTATTTAGGATATGTTTTGTGCAATAAGACTATCTTTATTGGTTTTAACCGAAAGGAGAAGATGAAGGCCCAAAGGAGTTTGGTGCTGAAGTCAAAGCCTAAATAGAGACCCAAATGGATTGGAAGAGTCACAACACAAGGTGGACACTTGAAGCATTTGGATGCGGGATCAAGTGGGAGTTCACCGGCACAAATGTTGTGTCATTTTCACCCTTAGAAACGACTTAATTAACTCACTTCTTTCGGTCAACAAGTGATGTTAAGCTAAGATGGCTACGGTTATGGATTCATGTGATGCTTGTGTGGTTGTTTTATTATTGTTTTGTGATATATGGATATGCATGTTTAAACAATTTAAAATCAACAACAAGCATAAAACTGGTTCTTATAAAACATTAACATGGGTAATAAAAGGGTTTATTAAAAGTTAATGTGTTCACAATAAAATTGGTTTTATTGAAAGAACCTTGAAAATTGTTTCACACTGGGTACCACACATTTGAATGCATGCAAATGTTAGGTGCAAAATTGTTTTAAAAACTAGAATTAACGAAAACTAAAATCCCTTTTGAAACAAGTTTAACACCATCCTTTTACACAACACTCGAATCACTTGGGAACTAGTTGTGGGATAAAGGTCACCTAACCACTCTTAGGGAACTTGTGTGTTTGAGGTGGGGTTAACATATTTGTGGGATAAAGGTCACCTAACCACTTGTATGTGTAAACTCACACGTGTGTGTAAGTAGGACAACTTGAGTTGGAAACCATGTGAATAGGGTCACCGAAGCATGGTGTACAATGGTGTTGATGGGATTAAACATGCCAACTAAACATAAAGATGTTTAACCAATCCCATAAAATTAGAAGTTGCAAAGGGTTGCAATTGTCAAGTGTTGACTACCTTGTTAATTTAAATGATGGGATAAAGGTCACCTAACCATTATTTAAATGTAACGTTGGATTCTAGATTTTAATTATTAATTGTCTATGAGACATGAAAAGGGTATTAATAATTAAAGTTTTATTTTCAGAAATACTAAAAATGGACTTTGTTTGTAAAAATGGACTTTGTTTGTAGAAATGGCCGCCAACAACAACGCTCCCACCCCGACCGTCCATAACCTATCACTAAGAACTATATTAGAAAGGGATCGTCTTAACCATAATAATTTTATGGATTGGTTTCGTAACTTGAGAATCATTCTCAAGCAAGAAAAGAAATCTTACGTACTAGACGATCCCATTCCCGACGAACCCGATGTTGATGATGTTGAGGCCTATAACGATTGGGTTAAGCACACTGAGGAATCTGTGCAGGTATCTTGCCTCATGTTGGGAACTATGATTCCTGAGCTCCAAAAGGATTTAGAGCATCATGGGGCATACGACATGATTACCCAGTTGAAGGAAATGTTCCTTCAACAAGTAAGGGTAGAACGCTTCGAAACGGTTCGAACGCTTTATGCATGTCGCATGGAAGAAACTCAATCGGTTTCATCTTATGTACTTAAGATGAAGAGCCATATTGATCGCCTTGAAAGGCTAAATTGTCCCGTCTCAAAAGAGTTGGCCACAGATTTGATCCTTAATGGCCTAACTAAAAGGTTTGAGACGTTCATCATGAATTATAACATGAACGGGTGGGACAAGAGCATTGGTGAGCTTCATGCAATGCTCAAAACGGCCGAGGCAGGGATGGGTAAAAGGGTTTTACCCGTCCTCACTATCAATGAGGGAGGCAACAAGAAAAGGCAACACCCCGATCCCAAGGCAAATGTTGCTAAAGGAAAGGGATACATCAAAGGAAAGGGTAAGGGAAAGGCAAGAACTGAACCTCCAAAACCAAAGCTTAAGAAGCCTACGGTAACAGAGAACGATCCATGCTTTGAGTGTGGTGAGATAGGACATTGGAAGAGGAATTGTCCAACCTATCTCAAAGAGTTGAGAAACAAGAGGGATGCTGGGCAGACCTCAGGTACAACTTTCATGATTCATATTGAATTGAATGTTATTTCTTCAAACACATGGGTATTGGATACCGGATGTGGAACTCATATTTGCAATTTGTTGCAGGGGTTCAAAAGAAATAAGCATTTCAAGAAGGGAGACACAAGTCTCTACATGGGCAACGGAGCAAAAGTTGATGTTGAAGCCCAAGGAGACTATGTTTTGAAGCTTCCAAATGGTTTGGAAGTTGTCTTGAAAAACATCTTGTATGCTCCTAGTTTGACTAGGAACATAATTTCTGTTTCCCTTTTAAAACAATATGGTTATGTATTAAAGTTTGTAAACAATGGTATTTGTGTTTTTATGGATGATGTATTTCATTTTGAGGCTATGCCTTATAATGGTATCTATGAATTGGTTCATGATAACCATCATTTAATAACTCGTTATACCAAACAAGCACCAAGAAACTTAAAATGGGTTTAAGTGATTTATATCTTTGGCATTGTCGTCTTGGGCATATAAACAAGAATCGGATTCAAACACTTCAAAAGAATGGTCTTTTGGAAACAAATGAAAATGGTTCATTTAATAAGTGTGAATCTTGTTACAAGGAAAGATGACCAAGTTGCCCTTTAGTGGTACTAACGAAAGGGCAAAGGATTTATTAGGAATCATACATTCAGATGTATGTGGTCCTTTTAAGACAATGACAAGGAATGGTGAAAGATACTTCATTACCTTCATCGACGATTATAGTCGTTATGGTTATGTGTACTTGTTGACACACAAACATGAAGCTTTTGAAATGTTCAAAATCTTTAAGAATGAAGTAGAAAATCAAATCAATAAAACCATCAAAGTTCTTCGTTCAGATACAGGAGGTGAATACCTAAGTGATGCTTTTCAAGATCATCTTATGAGTTGTGGGATTGTCTCACAACTTATGCAACCTGGAACACCGCAACATAATGGTGTGTCTGAAAGGAGAAACCGAACCTTATTGGATATGGTTCGATCTATGATGGCTAGAAGCTCACTACCTCTATCATTTTGGGATTTCGCATTGCTCTCCGCGGCTCGTATTTTGAATATGGCCCCAACCAAGAAAGTGGATATGACACATTTTGAAATATGGCATGGAAGAGTTCCATCACTATCATATTTAAAGGTATGGGGTTGTGAAGCTTATGTGAAGCAGAGCACCCAAAACAAGTTAGAAAGTCGATCCATTAAGTGTATATTTGTTGGATATCCCAAAGACTGTATGGGATATTACTTCTTTGATCCAACCGAGCAAAAGGTATTTATTGCTCGAAAAACTGAGTTCTTGGAAACTAAGTTTCTTATGGAAGAAACGACGTATAGAACAGTGGAAATTGATGAGGATCAAGAACCACAAGCCAATACACGTTTGGTTGAAATTAGCGATCAACAAGAAGTTGTTGATAATGATCAAATGGTTGATCAATACACACAAAACGTTCGCAAATCTGGTAGAATTAGCATTCCACCTGAAAGATACGGATTTTTTATGAATGGATGCTATGTGGTTGACTCGGATGAACCAACTACATACCATGTTGCAATGTCTAATTCGGATTGTGACAAATGGATAGAAGCCATGAACGTTGAGATGCAATCCATGTATAACAACCAAGTATGGGAATTGGTTGAACCACCGCTTAACTCCAAACTGGTTGGATGTAAGTGGGTTTTCAAGAAGAAAACCGATATGCATGGAAACTTGGATACTTATAAAGCAAGACTTGTAGCAAAGGGTTTCACTCAAACTCAAGGGGTTGATTATGATGAAACATTCTCGCCTGTGGCAATGCTAAAGTCAATTAGGATATTATTTGTCATAGCTGCATATTATGACTATGAGATTTGGCAAATGGATGTCAAAACCGCTTTCCTTAATGGACATCTCGAAGAGAATGTCTATATGGTTCAGCCTGATGGTTTTGTCGATCCAAAACATCCTAATAAAGTATGCAAGTTAAAGAAATCAATCTACGGATTGAAACAAGCATCGAGAATTTGGAATCAACGTTTTGATGAAGAGATCAAGAAATTTGGATTTATCAAGAACGCTGATGAAGCTTGTGTGTATAAAAGGGCTAGTGAGAGCATTATCACATTCTTAGTATTGTATGTTGATGACATACTACTATTTGGAAATGATGTTCCAACCATGAAAGGTGTTAAAGCCTGGCTTGGAAGTTGCTTTTCCATAAAAGATCTTGGTGAAGCCGCCTATATTTTGGGAACAAAGATCTATAGGGATAGATCAAGACGGTTGATAGGTTTAAACCAAAGTGCATACATTGATAAAATCTTGAAAAGGTTCAAGATGGAAAACTCTAAGAAAGGTTGGTACCTATTCAAAGAGGGACAATATTGAGTACATCTTAATGTCCGAACTCAAAGGATGAGCAAGAAAGAAGAAGGAAATCCCAATGCATCTGCTATAGGATCCATCATGTATGCAATGATATGCACTAGACCGGACATGTCATGCGCATTAAGCATGACAAGTAGATATCAACAGAATCCAGGTAATAGCCATTGGATGGCTGTTAAAAGTATATTGAAATACCTTAGGAGGACTAAGGATATGTTTCTAATATATGGATCTGGTAAGGAGGAGCTCGTTGTAAAAGGTTATACGGATGCGAGCTTCCAGACTGATCGAGATGATTCTCGATCACAATCGGGGTATGTCTTCATTATGAATGGAGGGCCAGTGTCCTGGAAGAGCTCGAAGCAGGACGTGGTAGCATTGTCCACTACAGAATCCAAATACATCGCCGCTTCATTGACAGCTCAAGAGGCTGCATGGTTAAAGAAATTCATTGCTGATCTAGGGGTAGTCTTTACCATTCAAGACCCCCTAGAGATCTTTTGTGATAACGAGGCTGCGATTGCTCAAATCAAGGAACCCCGTGCACATCAAAAGACTAGGCACATTGAGCGGAAATTCAACTACATAAGGGATGAAGTTGAAAAGGGAAAGATATGTATTCGCAAAGTTCACACAGATCAAAATATTACGGATCCACTCACGAAGCTCCTTGAAAGGGAAAAGCATGAGAGTCATACTTGTGCCTTAGGACTTTGATATTCTAGTGATTGGATTTGATCTGTTTTGTATTTTAACTTTGGAACGAATGTAATGCTAACTCTTTGTATAAATTATGACAATCTGAGTTATGTTCCATTTTAGCATGTTTACATCCATGAATATGTTTATTATTCTAAATGTTCGTAGTCGGTTATATTTGTGGGAACAAATATGAATGTAAGACTATTATGAACATGGATTGATAGATATTCATAAGGTATGAATATAGAGCAAAAGGTTGCTACCAAGGTTCATAGATATTTGTGGGATACAAATATTGGACTGACCCGCTCTCAAATGTTACTGCATGGAATTTTATAATTGATCATAAGTAAATTTGAGTAAAGGCGAATATCATAGTATCCTCTGACCTGAGATACATATTGGGTTTTGATATTCACCAAATATTATACCTTGATCTAGTTCTTCATTGTTCTAAAATAATGGACAATACACAAGGCTATGTTCAGGTGTGATACAAGGTGATTGTGATAAACGTATGTAGTCAAGATGGGATTTGTTCCTCTTATTCGTTGAGAGTATGATGTCTAAGGCCTGATAAAGTTAAATCAACAGGAAATGATCGTTCTATGTCCCTGGATTTAACATGACATCTGAAACAAAAGGATATATGATTGGATTCACCTAAATCAGTTCAAGTAAGGGACTTGAAAGGAATGATGTTATTGAATGGCACTTAGTCATGCATATTAGGGATAGTAAACCGTTGTTAGGCGGTATTTGCTACTTGCATCAATCCTCTATGTATCTTGTGCAAGTGGGAGATTGATGGAAATGATCTGCCCAAAATACATATTGAATTGATGTGGCTAGTATGTCATGATCCAAGTCGGGTCATACCCAATAACGAGCTAGACAAACACCAAAGATATTTGTTTTATGATATGATCATATAAATAAATATTAACACTTAGAATATTTGGAAATTGGGTTTCCAAACATTTACACTTGTGTAGTATATAAATTATATGGATAATTTATTTCAAAGAGAGAGAAATATTAATTCATCTTCATTCGTTTTACACAACCGCATTTGACGTGGTTGAACAAATGCGGATGATGTTTACTCATCCGCATTAGTTAATGCGGATGAACAATCCCTGTCCGCATTTGTTTTGGAACAAATGCGGATGAGCATTTCTAGAAATGCTGATGGAAACATACATCCGCATTAACTAATGCGGATGACCATTTCAAATGCGGGAGAACAACTTCATCCGCATTAAGTAATGCGGATGTTGTTCTGAGAAATGCGGATGGGTTGAGGGGCTGGGCCCCACCCACTTTTCTCTCTCCTGAACTTTATGTTTCCAAAGACATGCAATATAAGATTGCTTGCAGATCTCTCTATACACACGACTGAAGAACTTCTTTCTCTCGATCGTTCTAGAGAAATCTAAAGGGAGTTCTATAAGTGAAAAATCCTAACAACCGGTGTTCTTGTTGGTGGCTTGTGGGTAGACCAGCTTGAGGCTTCTTGCTTTAGGAGCTGCCATCCTCTTTCACCTCCCGCCGACCTCATCATTGAAGGTAGTTCATCGTACCTTCTATGGTTGTTTGTAAGCATGATTTCATATATCGGTCCATATGGGTTTTGACTGATTTTATATAAAAATGTTTTATATAAAAATTAGCTCACTGTAACAAGTTTAATATATATATTTCGCTGTGTTCTTCTATTTTATAAGGATAAAATAGATCTGTTTAACTTGTGAAAACCCAACAGAAATGACTAATGATAGTAGATGTAAATTGTTGTTAGGGTGGACTAGAGATACTGTTAATGAAGCTGGTGAAAGTAGTGTCCAACAAGTTAAAATTGAAATCAATTTAGATGATCCAAACTTTTATCCTTTCTTTGGTAGTGGTAATGTACAAGTTGATAGTATTGATGGGAATGAAGAAGAGCATGTTGATGATATAGATGAGAATGAAGAACTACATGAGAAGGAAGGAATGCAGGTTGAAAGTGATTATAATGATCCACTTAATGATGTAGATGCAAATGAAAGAGAATAGGTTGATAATATAAATGGTAATGAAGGAGAGCATGTTGATGATATAGATAAGAATAAAGCACTACATCTTGATAATGAAAGTGATGAGGATGACAGTGTTTTCAATGCAGATGATGCGAACAATATTGATGATGTAGAGGTTGATATGAGAGATCTCAGGGTCAATGTTGATGGTGATATTGAAAATGATGCCAATGTAAATGATAATGCAAATGTCATGAGATAGAAATTGATGATGAACAATTTTATAATGGGTCAGAGTCTGATGAGAATGGTAGTAGGATTAGACAAAGAAGATTAAGGACCATAAGGAAGGAGATGAAAGCAGATCAAGGTTTTATCTTGGTAAAATGTGTGGAACTAAAAAGAAGCAAAATAGTTGATTAGGGAACATGCTGTTGAAACAAAAAGACAATTAAGAATTCTAAAGGATGATAGTAAGAGGGTTAGAGTTGTTTGTTGGGGTGATATTCCTAGATTTGAGTCTGCAGATGGGGTCCACAAGGAAAGTCAAGTTGGGTCTAGCAGTTGTAATAAAGGTATAGGACCAAAACAGAAAAATGTTGGAGGTAGAGGAAAAAAGACAAACCCAGAACAGTATTTATGCCCTTAGGTGTTTTTACTTTCCAAGGAATCTAGATTAGAAACATGGGTGGTCAAAACCTTGGTAGATAAGCATAAATGCCTTCAAAGTAGGCACATTAAAGCATGTACAACAACTTTTCTTTCTAAACAACTTATGGATCAATTAGAGGAAAATCCTAATATTCTAGTGAAAGCAATTCAAGAGCAGTTTCAGATAAGGTATGAAGTTGGAGTTTCTCAGATGAAGACTTTCATGGCCAAGCATATTGCTTTGGTCCAAATCCATGGTGACTACAGCTCTCAGTATGGTATGCTTGTATATTATTTGGATGAACTAATAAACACAAATCCTAGAACAATAGTGAAATTGGAGGTTCAGCCATCAACAGACCCAACAAGTAAACACAGAAGATTCAGAGAGTGTATGTGTGTTTAGGTTCTTTAAAACAAGGATTCAAAGCAATTGGGAGAGATTTATAAGGCCTTGATGGGGCCTTCATGAAAGGTCCCTTTCCAGGCCAGGTTCTTACTACAGTGGGTATTGACCCAAATAATGGTATTTATCCACTTTCCTATGCCATAGTAGAAGCTAAAACTTTCAACTCTTGGACATGGTTTCTATAATGCCTTGGTGATGATCTGGACTTAGAGAGGAACTCAAACTTTACATTTATAAGTGATAGGCAAAAGGTATTCCTATGTTCTTTAATTTGTTTAAATTTATAACTAATAATTTCAATTCAATCTTTTATAGCTCACATAATTTCATATGTGTTTTATGTTCAAAACAGGGCATTATACTTGCATTGGCTAAGGTATTCTCATGTGCTAAACATAGATATTGTCTCAGACATATCAATGAGAATATGAGACAAACTTTCAAAGGAAAAGTGTATAAGGATTTGCTATGGAAAATTGTCACAGCTACAACAATTGTTAGATTTGAAAAGGAAATGGATGAGCTAAGATGTTCAATAGTGATGCACATGTGTGGTTGTCTAAAATACCACCCAAACACTAGGCAAGATCACACTTCTCATGTAATTATAGAGTACATCAGGGTTTCATCATTAAATCATACATATGGTTGTCTAAAATAGTTTTTTGATTATAGGTAGGGCAATCTCAGATGTCATGCTTAATAACATATGTGAAGTTATAAATTCCAAGATTTTAGATGGTAGGGACAACCCATAATCACTGTTTTAGAGTACATCAGGGAGTATTTGATGAGGAGAATAGTGAATGTTCTTAAAGTTATTGATAGAAGTGAGGGTTTGTTAACATCATATGCTACTAAATAGTTTGAGTCAATCAAGAAGGATGCTACCAGGTTAGTAGGTCATTATAAAACTATGAATGATTTTAAAGTGAAAATCATATGCTACTAATATGTTCTATCAAAACATTGTTGATAGGTATACTATGATTTGGAATGGGGAAGAACACTATCAAGTATGTGGGCCATTTGGGGATCAATGTGTAGTGAACATGAGTTAGAGAAGTTGTGCATGCAGAATATGGGAACTCACTAGCATACCCTGCAAACATGCAGTGGCAGCCATCTGGAATAAAGCTACAAATGGACAATCAGTTGGCTTACCTGAAAGCTTTCTGAGACCTATTTATAGGATGAAAAGGTGAAAAGAAGTTTATAAGTTCAAGTTCTATCCAATTAATGTTAGATCAATGTGGCCAAAATCCCAAGTGCCAATAATTAACTTACCACCTATTTATCAGAAGCTTGTTGAGAGGCCAAGAAAGGCAAGGAAGAGATTAGCAGTAGAATTAGAGGATGTGACACAAGGTGGGAAGTTGTCAAGAAAAGCAATATCAGTGACCTGTGGCAAGTGTAAACAAACAGGCCACAATAGCAGGACTTGAAGAGGACAAAGCTAGTTTTGTGTAACTAGTCTTTTGGTGGTTTATGTAATGAACAAATCTTATGGTGTATTTTGATATCTGTGGTGGTGTCTGTTTTAGGTGTATGTTGAAATACATTGTTTGTTGTATGGTTATTATGCAATATGATGGTTTATGTTTGATTAAATGCATTTGTAATTTATAGTTTTGTTTGAATTTATGTAATGCATATTTGGGTAGATAAAGATATTCTATTTCAATTGTAGTAATATTGTCAAGCATAAAAGAGGAAACAATATAAGATTCAAAACATTGGTTGCATATCCCAGAACCATAGTGAAACAATAGATTAGTCCCAAAAGTTTACATTTGCTTAGTGCATTTGCCTAATACGAAATCAGTTGAAAGACATTAGCTTAGTACATTTTCATAGCAGCTAAAAACACAATAATCCCAATCCAGGTCATAAACAAACACTTCTTCTATTTTCTTGACTCAGCTCGACTAATTTTAAGATTTTCTTCAAGTTTATTTTTTGCCTTCAACAGACCTGGAATAATCACCACTAATCTTTCACACATCTGCGGATCAAACCATCCAATGAAACGGTAATTTGATCCCTGTATTACAAAAGAACTTTTTTAGATAAATGGGGATAAAGAACAACAGTAAAAGTAAGTATTAAAGATGAAGGAGGGTTACCTTTTCAGGACATCCATAGAACCGATGACCAGGATTTCTAGGGGTTCACGAGGTTCTTAAAACAGCTTGCTTACTACACCAACAATACACCATAATCGTTTGTTAATCTTTCAAGTGCAAGAACCCTAAAATTGGTGGAGAAGAAGATGGGGGCATGGGGTATTTATTTATAGCCTGTAGTATTATAAGGTATAAAATGACAAATTTGTCCCACACGTGAGAGGGGCGTGAGTGGGGTTAACATGATTTTTTAACGAAGGTTAGTACAAAGGGTATTAAATGAAAGTAAATTCAATAAAAATGATAGTCAGTGTAATTTTGAAAGTTAAAATACAAGATCCATAATTTTAAACATACCTAAAAGGACAATTTCTATAATTTACTCTAATATCTTTTTATTTTTGTTACGTATAGTCTTTCTCTTTACATATAAATGTAATGCTTTAACTTTAAGTCTTTTAGTACTTGTGCGCCTTTTAATCTTCCTTGTCATGTTTTTTTAAGTTTTTTAACTCTATATTTTAGGTACTTGTGCACCTCCAATCCTTGTAATCTATTTAAATTATTCAGGCATAAGAAATATTAATCTTGTCTTTGTTTGAACAAATCTTGTATGTTTTTTCTGCTACCTTCTTTGTTTTGACAAAAAGATTTGATGTAGAGTCTTTATATATCGTTTATAAAACATTTTCATTAAGATTTATCTAATTCATGATTTATAAAAACCTTAAACAACAAAACCTTGACTATATTTGAGAGAATCAATAGTCATTATATCTTTTTGACAAGAACATACTCGACATAGATCAACCTTTTCTTATCATATTCTATATAAGTTTTCTTCGGCTTGACTTAACTATCTTTTAATCAATTATGTTTAGTATTTGATGTTTTTTATATTAATAACAACAGTGATTTTGTCAAATATTTTTATAAAGTTATAGATCTTAGCTTTCAAACTTCTAATACGAGGTCATTTTACATAACAAACTCTTTATATCCTACAACTCATGTTTTTTAAGCTTATTTCTAGAATAATATTTATAAAGTATATGGTATTTTACAACTTAAAAGAATCATATATCTGTTTCCCTCAAATATTATTTAAACCAATAATATAATACAAGCGCTCTGCGTTACATAACGATAATGTTATACAACAAATCCAACCAAGTGTCCAAGAACTATATATCTTAGTGTGGATCAAAGAATGAATGGACAATGAGCAGAAGAAGCATATGGCTTTGTAGGAAGCAAGATCATACATTAATATCATTACGCTTGGGTCTAATAGTGTGTAATTCTTGAGAGTTGAATCTTGGGATGTTGTAGTTGTTTTCAGGCGTCAAAACCGGCTGCTGAGGATATAGTGTCGGAGGTGGGGTCAGGTTGCGCTGAGCTGGAAGTGGCGGTAGAACATTGTACTTGTACGGATCACCAAATGTCCTGCTATTATGACTTGACATTTAAAACCAATTGTGTGATTTACAGTATGTGAGATATGAGATCATACCTTGTGCTGGTGTACGATTGATCTTCTTCGATTAAACTGTCCCCAGGCCTCTGTAACGGTCTTTGTACAGAGGTGGACCACGGGCTTGCCATGGGTAACTCGTCTGAGAAGTATCTTCGTCTTATCAACTGAAAGGTTAGTAGCGTAAACTTTAGATCATTGACCAAGTTGACCAAATCCGATGTAAAAAAATAAAAATAAGAGATGCATACCATGCGGAAAAACTTCATCACAGACTCCTTGTCATATCTTGCTTCTTTTGCAGCCTGGACATTTTTGAGGGTTAATAAGATGGAAACAGTAGTACATAAAGCTGCTACAAATTATTAAAAGTACTCTCATGAAAAAAAAAAACATAAAGATAATACATTAGATGAGTAGTTCACAACTTTCATCTAGAGGTGACAATTTTGACCGTAACCCATTTACTTATGAGTGGAGTGGTTTGGGTTGTGTTATAATGTTTTATCCAAAAAGGATCAAATAAAAATATCTTAGCTAAAAACGGGTCAAACAATTCATACGGGCTGAACATAGTTCAGAGTATTTTTAATGCATTTAACCTCTTAAATCGTCTTTCTTCAAAGATTCAGGAAAATGTATTAATCTTGTTTCTGAAACCATAAAGCATTCACTAAAAATATTCAGAAATGTTGTGGGTCAACCCAAACCGACCTGTTTTAACCTGTTCAAAATGATTAATTTCAAACCGACCCCCTTGATCCATTACCCAACCTGCCTATGTTGTCGCTTTTATTAGTTCGTTTAAGTGACAGTTTGACCAAATCTTGTTAGAATATTGGCCCAGAAAAACAAAGATAATACTCGGTATTTTGTGGGAACTACCACGACTCTTTTTATTAATATGAAGAACAAAGACCACACCTTAAACTCTATACAATGACCCTCTTTTATACTACTTTTAACCTTAATAACTATGAAATCTCAGCTCAAATACAGCTGGAATGACAGCCCATTCACAGCCAATACATTCAATACTTTCCTAATATTTACCTTGACTAACATATTCTACATGTTAACTAATTCCACCCGCATCTTTCTTGGTTCATCCGTATACACCCTTGACATCAAGATTAATTTCTAACATTCTCGCCCTTAATCTTGATGTTGTACCACCTTGGTCTTGAATTCCAGTCGTTGGAACCATGTTTCTTCCAAGTTTGATCAATCATTGATCTTCAAATCTACTTCACTTAGCTTCTGCTCTGTCTCTCACAGCTTCTGTTTCGTTTTCTTCCTTGCTTGCAGCCTTGCAAACCTGCTATCACAGCAGCCCAACAAACTCACTTCCTAGCAAATCACTTGCCAATTGTTTTCTTTGACTGCAAATAGCAACAAGCTCTTCTTGCCTTTTGCTTTTCTGAGTTCTTCTCCTCACGACCTGTGTCACACAGATTGTCCCATATATGAATAATCCCTCACAGATTAAATCTTCTCCGTGGTGACCTGAATCGCTCAGGTTTTCTTCACTTCTAATCGCAGCTCCACACAACCTTAAGTTCTGCCACACACAGAACCCAATCTGTCTCGCACAGATTTTCTGCAATCTGAATCACTCAGATTTTTCCTTCTGCAGTTGGATCACACAACTGTTCTTCCCTTTGGATCTGCTCAATTGACTTGTTTGAACCTATCACAGGTTCGGGCTACGATTAATCTCTCACAGATTCAATCGGGTGGCCTCGTTCTTCTTCACAGCTCGATCATCTTTCTCCTCGTCTTCACATGCTCAATCTTCTTCCCGTAATAGTTCCCCTCGCTCTGATACCAATTGTTAGAATATTGGCCCAGAAAAACAAAGATAATACTCGGTATTTTGTGGGAACTACCACGACTCTTTTTATTAATATGAAGAACAAAAGACCACACCTTAAACTCAACTCTATACAATGACCCTCTTTTATACTACTTTTAACCTTAATAACTATGAAATCTCAGCTCAAATACAGCTGGAATGACAGCCCATTCACAGCCAATACATTCAATACTTTCCTAATATTTACCTTGACTAACATATTCTACATGTTAACTAATTTCACCCTCATCTTTCTTGGTTCATCCGTATACACCCTTGACATCAAGATTAATTTCTAACAAATCTTACCGCCATAAGTCCACCACTTCCAGGAAAACTGTCAATCAGAGGAAGTTCCTCATTTGATGAAAGCAAACCCTGCTTTTCGACCCATTGGAGGGCCATGTCAACGAGATTCCCGCTGCTACCTCTTGTACCTTCTTTGGAAGCCACATCAGCTTTGTTACCAATCACAATGAACGGTACAGGTAGGCCACCTGGACCCCCGTTTGCTAGTGGGGCCGAGAATGTCCCAGTTGCTGCAATTTCTGCAGCCCATTTCTTCAGACTTGTTTTTGTCCTCCTTTGAGAGAGATCATGTACAAAGATAACACCTGTGCGTATATTAAATGGCAAAATAGCAACTTAAAGTTGGCGGTGCAAATTTTAACCACATATATCGAACACAATTCTGATAGGACTGAAATTGTATTTGTGATGATAATTAAGGAATTCAAACCTACTTTAAATAATCAATTCAGCATTATCCCTAACTTCTCATAATCCTTGTTTATAGAGTTGCAGTTGCTTCATTTCGAGAAATAATATGTGTTGCAAATCATCCCTGAATAATATGCGTCTAACAAATACATGATAAGAATAAATATCAACATATATACAGATTTCACATATCAACGAAGCATAGTTGAACTCATGACCAATGGGACCTTTCTTCAAAAATAGGAGTATCACTCATGATCATAGTCACAGGATTCGCTCAACCCCCTGTGAATCGCGTACCAATTCGATAGAACCCATTCGCGGTACAAAATCATACCATTCGCAGTTGGTACGCGATCCAGATCGATTAAATTGAGCGTTCCCGATTGAAATAATTTTCGAACCATATTGATCGAATTCGTGAACCCGATTGTATAATTCAGTGATTGGATGGCCTATGGTACGCGTTCCAGATCCCAAGTCCCAACAGTCATTTTCCCACTGATTTTAGAATGAATTGAATGTTAAATAGTCATTTTTGAATGAATTGAATGTTTGCTTTGCTATCTGAATGTTAACAGTTCTTTTCACATGAAATTATGAATGTTAACAGCCATTTTCCCACTCATTTTCACACTTAAACATGAATAGCTACTTTATAGTATAAATATATGCTTACAAAACCTTCTAGCATTAACTCCGCTTATGATTACACTTTTGTGATTTTTTTGTGACAAAATAATTATATTTGGAGAATCATTGGTTCTTGAAAGAGAACCTATTATTGAGAATAAATTTTAAAATACTTGACCCTTTGTAACTTATATTCAAATATCATGTATTCATGTGATTATCGAATTATTTAATTTCCGATTCTTGAAGTCACCATAATTATATACATGCTAAGAATATATAGACGGTTATAAATATTGTGCTTCAAAACAAAACAAAAGATCAAATCTGAACTAAATTTGCTACATTAAGAATAGGAGTATCACTCTAGTGAACATACTAAGGGGATGCTCTAATGTGTTGCAAAAGTTTTTATTGCATACAAGCATTATGATTTTCTGAACTCTGGCCAGATTTAGAGAACCATATATGAAGTTTCTGCAAAAAACTGGTTATTGGGGCTAAACGTAAATATACCCAACTTTAATCAAGTGTTAACCTGATTATCTAGTTTTAATTCTTGGAAGTAGCAAGAATTTAGTTTAAAAACATATATCCAAATACCCTCTAAATTCAAAAGATATGTGTATATGTACTTCCCTTTTGTAATCCGAAGTCACACAAATATGAACCTACCAGCTAAATAGCACAAAGTAGATCACAATCAAGCTATCAAATTCCTACAAATGTGATTTTTCCCACTTATTTCTTTCTTTTAGTTTGGTGAAGCTTGAACAATTAAGAAGTTTTAGCACATACCATTTATTTGTGAATAAAATATGGAACGACAATCTGCATAGCGATCATGTCCAGACACATCCCAAAGTTCAATAAAGGATTCCCTATTCTTGTCACCTTTAACACTGTCTGAAGAGCTGCTAGGATTTGCATAAATAAAATGCTGCAGAAAAATAATAAAAGATCAATTCATCAAAACCATTATTTCTTCGGTAGTTCGGTGCAAGTTATCTATAAAGATAAAACGATGTGCAACAGACCTTCACATCAACTGTACACCCAATTGTCTGAGGAGGATGCTTTATTGTTGTACCTTTCACAATCAGATTAACTAGAGATGTTTTCCCCACGCCTACAGATGCACAATAATACATTTAGAAAGGAATACAAGACTTTAAAACAGTAATAAAACAACAAGAACAGAAGAAAAAATCAAACTAGATGAAACTAAGCATACATATACATGCATATGTGATGTTCTATTCTAAGTTTAACTTGATAAAGGACGTCGCTTGGTTGCAAGACACTATAAAACAACTGTTCTTTAACAGCTATGTAAATGATAGGGACCGATTCGAGATGGTCAATCTCCCGATAGACCCGTTGAGTGGGTTAGGCATTAAGAATTAAGAAGAAGAAGATACCTCAGATTCTGCTGCAAATTTTTTCATTAACTTTTCCTTTGCAATTACATAGTATTTATAAAAGAAAAAACTAACATCTAGAATGCAAGAAACATGGAGCACTAACAAGAAACATGGACACTACGCTTCTACCCACTATCCTAAGAAAACAATTAAAAGGAAAACAATAATAATAACAAAAACAAGAACATAGGTTGCTTGGCAGTGGGTATTGGGTCATGGGTTGACCCAGGACCACTCGGATCGTATCAGTAAATCATAATATCTAAACTCTATAAAGCAACTGTTCTATGAGAACATCTTAGTGGCTAAGTAAAACATAAGATCCCAATAATTTAAAATGAGTTAACTCCCTATACAAAATCCATTCCATAAGGGTTCTAATTAATACTAACATCACCTCTTTCAACACAATTAAATCAAGCCATTTTAGAAGCTCCGAATCAATCTCGACTCAACAAACTGTCAAAATAGTGAACTGAACACAACACCTAAGTATCATATGATCACATAAGCACCATAGCATCCTACTCCAACCCTAAAATCCTCCAACATTATGTCATCTATGATTTGCAAACCAATAGAACAGAGGATGAAAACCCAATTGTGAAGTGATGAACAACTGAATCTCTACACAACATTCACCACATCAAATCCATCGATTCAACACAACAACAATAAGAAGATATGTATGGAAACAGTTACCTGAATCACCAACAACAAGAACTCGAATTTGCCCATAAGGAGGACCTCCATTTTGCTCTTTATCGATCTCACTCTCGCGTCCCCTCCAAAACATGTTACATTAACCTTCTTCTTTGCCGCATTAAACGAAATGGAGCTTTCGAATACAAATTTCACCCGATCTATCAACACCCACTTCGTCAGTGAATCTAAGTTGGAGGGTTTTGAATAGAAATTGAGCTAGAGTGTGGCAGTTGAAGAATTGGATTTCAGATAAATGGGGATGTCAAAATCAAGTTCCTATTTGGATCAGAAGTATCTTGAATTGATGGAAGCTATCATCTCACGTTTTTAAAAGCTAAGTTTCAGGCGCAAGATTCTGAAAAGTGTGTTCATTGGCTCACATGAACATCTACTAAAGGTTTTTTTGTACATATAGAGTTTGTTTTCAAGATTATAAAACTGCTGAAATCTTAACAAAATCAGTAGAAAATCCACTAAACTGGTGCTAAACTGTTGATGTATGGCCTTTTCCTTTATCTTTTATCGTTTATTTTGGTTGAAAATGATTTTTGATAGAAAAACTTATTAACTTATTACTTTTTAAAATCAGTTTTTAAAAAAATGTTTGAATTAGCTTATAGTTATAAAATGATAAGAAAAAAACACACTTTTAAAAATGAGGGGAGTTAATAGGATGTAGTAGAAGGGTATAATAGAAAATTAGACTAAAAGGAGTTTTAATAAATAACTTCCTCTTTACTTTTTAAAACTTTCTTTTTACCTTATATGAAAAGTCAGTTTGAAAAGTTCTGTTAGGTTTAACAAACATTTTTTTTTAGTTTTTAACTTCTCAAAAGTTAATAATTCAAAAATAGGCTAATAATAAGCAATCTCAAACATGCACTATAAGACGAACAGTTTTAAAATATGACCAGTTTGTTTCGGTGAACTATCAGTGCTTTTGATTCGATTTGTAACCCAATTTTTAAATATCTATTGGTCAAACTGTTGGCGTACTGTGATAGGTGCTCGTACACAACGATAGAAATTAGTAGGGTGTGCATGGGATGAATTGTTTGGTTTTCAGCTCCAGACAGAAACAAAAACTTTTGTTATTGAAAATGTAAATCGGTCGGTTTTTAGTTAATCAAGGCTTGAAATTGGTTGATCTGGTTATGGATCACACAACCAATACATATATAAAATTTTTATTTCTCTAATGTTTTGGGCATTATTTATACACTTTTCAGATTTACTTGGTAGAAGCTCTATTATGTATGTTTGCAATCGTTTTTCACCTTGAAGCTTAAAGCTACTTTCCTCGCATATGTACATGTAGGCAACACAATCTTGTTTCAACCAATGAGCAAAGCAAAATTCTTTATCAAATAGGATGATACTTAGTCGTTTATCTTTTTGAAATGAAACTCCCTTCAATCTACCTCATGTTAGGATTTAACTCGTTTACAAGATATGGAAAGGACCAACATGGTAACAACCGTACTCCAACTGTGAAGTCTTACTTCCCTACGGAAGACCTTTTGGTGTTTTTTTAATTATTTACATGAGAAATACCATTATAGATTACTATTTGATGTATACCGACTAGAAAGAGTTGTCATAGAGATCAGTCCATTTGTCGGCAAATGGACATTGGCAAGACATTAGAACATCGAAGGTAGGGGAAATGTTAGGCAAAGTACACTCCTTATGTACCAACACATTCTTCTCATTATTACAGTTAGTTTGGTTATTAGTTAATTAGTTATATCACACGTCAAAACTAAATCCAAACCAGAATTTCAGTTATTAGGTTGTAATTTAACCAAACCATAGATTTATTTCACATTTCCCCAAATAAAACACTTTTATAAATTTGAAGTGATAAGTTTTTAAAAAAGAATAAATATGAAGTTGGCTAAACGTACCCCTATGTTATATCTAAGTTGATTTAATTGATTTTTAAATTTTTAAATAAATACATACACACCCATTTTGAATCTCCGTATACGCTCTTATTCGTGTTGGCGATTTTAGTGTCATTAGACTATTTTAGATAACTGGGATTAACTTAGTGACTAAATAAGAAATTGAAACATTAAACAAATTGAAAAGTATGGAGTCCACACTCGTTTAAGATTTGTTCTCATGATACCAAGGAGGCACCGCCCCTTAGGTAGGGTAAGGGGCAAAGCCCTATCTGGAGTCGAGCTAAAAAACTTATTTTTCTTGTTTTGTTTATGTGTTGGAAGTTGCTTCGAAATCATGAAAATTTCAAGTTGTATAAAAATGATTTTCAGTAGTAAAAATGGTCTTTGGTAGTAAAAATGATACAGATGGCAACTTTGGTGTTGGTATCAACTGATGAGTAGTCGATGAAGGATATAATCTTGATATGTTTATAATTGAAGGTTTAATTTGAACAAAGTAAAAAAGGTCACGGAGTGAAACCAAAAGTTTGATTTAAATAATTAGGAATTATCTAGTTATTTGGAATAGATAATTATTAGTTTATCTAATTGATTATTTAAATAGTGTTTGAGTTGGATTATGATTAGTTTATGTCTACTATAAATATAGGGTTTTTCATTCGGTTTTATTAGTCGAGTTCAATAGAAAGAAAAGAGTTGAATTATGTTATTTCAAATATGTGTGTTTACATATATTTTCGGGTTGATCCAATTGGTTACTCCAACAGTAGGAACTAGGAAGTGAACATCGGTCTTTGGTAGTAAAGTGAGATTTGTATACATTAGCAGGTAGCAAATTTGTACATACTAATACATCTGTAGCAAGTGATGATTTGTATCAACTGATAATAGTTACTACTAATGTATGTCATCAGTTAAAACTCGAATTGCTACTTGAAATATTGCAATGGTTCATCCAATCATTACAATGATTTTTCCGTTATATAAAAGATCCATCTTATCAACTTTTGATCATCGAATTCTTACGAATTCCTGCTACGATTCTCATACACAATTTCATTCTTGTTCTTGAAACCTTTTGTCTTATTCAATATTATGGAGTACCACAAAAATAAACTTTAACTTGAAATTGAAATTGAGTTATACAATTCGAAAAAGACCATCTAGAGATCTCCAAACAACAAAATCTGCAATTCGGCCTGGTAATGCTTGTATTCATTGCTTTTATACCCGAATTCAATGTTTGAAAAGATAACATAACGTATGTGAGACATAGTTTAGCAAAAAATATAAGTGAGGGTATGATTTATTGATTTAGCATGACCCAATAGACTTTTGGATTTAAGCTAAACCATGTGTCATGCTAAATCAATAAATCATACCCTCACTTATTGATTCGTTGATTTAGCATGACCCATCAAAAATTTCATTTTCCCATTGAAAAAGCCACAGCACGATCCATGTTGTTATGCCATTTGTAACTCAAGTTTTTGTGGTTTTCCTTCACTTTCTAAACTCAAGATTTGTGACAAGTAATTTTTGTCTCCAAATTCCCGCATTTTCCTCAAATGTTCTTCATATATAGAAATTGACGCACAAATTATAGCTAAAAATTCCCATTAATAATTAGCCCAAAATTGTTTCTTTTTTTGTTTTTGAGAAGAAAGAAATGGAAGAAAACAAGGATTCTCAGATGAAGATTGAAAAGGGGGATTATGGTTATGTTCTTGAAGATGTTCCTCACTTGACAGATTATATTTCTAACCTCAATGTACTCTCCCTCTCTCTTTATCTATACACACATGTGGACACGTTGTTTTTAGAACCAACAATATGTTGAGAATCACAAGAACTGCATGATCCACTCGTACGCGGTACTTTGAATGTGATATATAAGACGGTTAACATATTACTGGTTCTAAATAGATCGCATATGTTGAGAACTATGAGAACCAATCATGCACTTGGTGTATTTGTTTTTATTTTTAATAATTTCAACCAGTTTGAATTGGGCATTTTTTATTTATTATTGATTATGCATCATTTGTCATTTACCCAATTAAAATTGCCCCACTATGCTGTTTGGATATTAAACTGGTTTATATTTGATCCACATGGTTCTCTTTTGTTGGTTAAAGGGTAATTTAGATATGTTTGATGACTAATGAAACATATTTTGACATTGCAATATTCATGCAAATATATATATTATGTTGGTTGTGGATCTTTTATTTGATCATTTGAAGGATTTTGATCAAACTTTTTGTATTACAGTATAGTCAATGTAACAAACAGATTATTGTTGGTGTTAAATTTGCAGCAAATGCATACTGAAAATAACAATCTAAAAGCAGGGAGTTTGGCATGTCTATATTTAAATTTCTCTTTTCTTATGTGCTGTTTTATTTCTACAGACATATCCGAATCCAATGCGATTCAATCCTGCATATTCTGTTGTAAAGTGAGTATACTTGCATCATCATTCATCATACCTCTCAACATGATTTAAATCTTTAATAACCATACATCCTGCTGAATTTCAGGCAGTATTTTATAGACTGTGATGATACCGTGCCAGAAAAGGTAAGTTAAATCATCATAAAAACATATTTACAAATAAATCCAACAGAACTGATTCTTTTATGTCTTCTTGTAGGTTGTTGTCCACAAGAATGATCCACGAGGGGTCCATTTTCGACGCGCTGGGCCCCGCCAAAACGTATGCTATTTACTTGTAGAAAATGTATTGTAACATCTATTAGAACAACATAGTTTTGTTTAACAAACAGCTTTTATTGTTGCAGGTTTACTTTTCACCGGATGAGGTCCATGCTTGTGTTGTAACATGTGGTGGTTTGTGCCCTGGATTAAATACAGTGATTCGGGAGATTGTTTGCGCGCTTTTTCACATGTATGGCGTAAGCAGAGTTCTTGGAATTGATGTAAGTGTCCTCATCAAAATATGACCAAATGATTTTAAAATCATTTTGTATGAATTTAGTGTTTAATAATTTGCAGTTTGGAACTTCCATGAGTTGATCATGGATGCATGTGCGCTTGAATTCCCATATTTGTTGGCATTAAACAATATGCAACTTGCATAATATGTTCTTTCAATTTTTTTCATATGAAGTAATCTGACCTTATTACCCAATCAAAATGATGATGTGGCCACTGACGTGCCAGTAGCTTTGACCAAGTTGACTTTTTTCTTTTGACATAATTTCCCTAACAAGTAACAACCCTTGATGCATATTTGGTTTTAATAGGGAGGATATAGAGGTTTCTACTCAAAAAATACAATTACATTGACACCAAAATTTGTGAATGATATCCATAAACGTGGTGGTACGATTCTTGGTTCTTCTCGAGGAGGTCATGACAAGTCAAAGATAGTTGACAGCATTCAAGACCGCGGTATTAATCAGGTGTTTGATGCTAAATTATACTTCATTATGAGTTATTTAACTTCTTTATTCTAAATGATTATTATTTTGCTAGTAAGTGTTCATGTTTCTCCGTGAGTAACTTATTTATTTGCTGTTTCAGGTTTATATAATTGGAGGTGATGGAACTCAAAAAGGCGCAGCTGTAATTTTTGAAGTATGTTGCATTATAATGTTCCAAGAGTCATCTTTTGTGTGTGTGTGTGTGTGTGTGTTAATAAAAAACGTTCTCATTTCATTTTATTTTCATATGCAGGAAATCAAACGACGAGGGATAAAAGCTGTTGTGGCTGGGATTCCAAAGACAATTGACAATGACATTGCGGTATTTTCATCCTTGATGATTCTCTATTTTCCTACACTAGTAACATTTTTATATAAATGCATATTTGGTACATGATACATATTCCACAGAAAATAAATGCAAATGTTTGATTGGTGAGTAGACCCTTATCTGGTTAAATTGATTTTGGTTTCTTTTTATTAGTTGTGGTGACAGTTGCATATCTATACATACTTGTTGCAACAGGTAATTGACAAGTCATTTGGTTTTGATACTGCTGTTGAAGAGGCTCAACGTGCAATTAATGCTGCACACGTTGAGGCAGAGAGTGCAGAAAATGGCATAGGGGTGGTCAAACTAATGGGGCGCTACAGTGGTAAGATTTACTCCAAATGATATGGAAGTGAGCCGTATTGGTTTTGACCCGACCCGACCCAACCCATGTCAACATGTATAACTTTAAAATGTTGTTGCAGGGTTCATTGCAATGTATGCAACTCTTGCAAGCCGTGATGTGGATTTATGTTTGATACCTGAATCACCTTTCTTTCTAGACGGTGAAGGTGGGCTTCTAGAATACGTAGAAAGACGTCTCAAAGAAAACGGGCACATGGTTATTGTTGTAGCTGAAGGAGCGGGTCAAGAGCTTGTTGCACAAAGCAATTCATCAACTGCAAAAGATGCTTCCGGGAACAAACTACTTAAAGATGTTGGGATGTGGCTTTCTGATAGAATTAAGGTATTACTTGTGATTAATCTCCAAGTTAATCTAAATTAAGTTCACTTGTTTCTAAATTGATTATCGATTTCTGTTTTCGCTAGTAGATTTTGAGCTTGAAAGGTTAAATTTATTTTATTTTTTAGTTTATGTGAATTTTGAAGTGAAAGTATTGTCTTGTATGCAGGCTCACTTTGCAAACAAGCAGCAAATGCCAATTACTCTTAAATACATCGGTAACTTACATTATCTTATCAAGAGTCCAATATTAATATATATTAACTATTTGGCCTTTGCAATGTTGAGTAAAACATATTTGGTTTGGGCCAAAAGCTAATAACATCCTTCCAAACCATAAATTCAACTTGTTAGAAATAAACCATAACCCAAATCAACCCGTTTATAAGTAAATGGGTCGAAATTTTGTACATTTTCTCTATTTAACATGACATACCATCCGTTTTAACAAGAACAAAGTGGTTTGAATTATTCATGCAGATCCTACTTACATGATCCGGGCGGTTCCAAGTAATGCATCTGACAATATCTATTGTACTCTCCTTGCTCAAAGCTGTGTTCATGGAGCCATGGCGGGCTTCACGGGCTTTATTAGCGGGCTTGTGCATGGTCGACAGACTTATATTCCATTCAGTGTAAGTTAATCAATCATCTACATCCAATCTGATTACCTTGGGTGTTTTGGCCCATACTATAAATGACCCTTTTTAACCCAAGCCCATTTTGACCCGTTACCCAACCCGTCCATACTTGATTCTTCACCTCTAAACAAAACAATTTAATAAACACATGTGTCTGGTCTCTTTCATGTTGCTTACTATTTGAGTCTTTAGCTGCAAATGTAATGGTGTTTCTTGACCTGCAGCGTATAGTGGATCATCAAAATTATGTTGTGATCACTGATAGAATGTGGGCGAGGGTACTCGCGTCCACAAATCAACCGAGCTTTTTGAGACCAAAAGAATTGATTGAGTTTCAAAAGGCAGAAGAACAACTGCTGGAAGGAGACAGCAGCATCAATCCAGGTAAAAACTGAGAAAAAACAAGATTTTGACATGCTCGAGTGACTGATTGACCATCTGAACGGTTCGGTCAATGTAAGAACCGGTTATGAGTTTACCCGTCTGTTCAAATGCTTAACTTGCAGCTAGTGACTGGTATAACATTTGATGGCTAAGTGGGTCTATAATAAAAACACTAGGCTTTAAATGTTTTATGGACATAATACAACTGTATGTGGCTTTTATCTTTCTTTGATTTAAATGTATATTTGATTATATAATTCTTGTATTCATTCGTGTTATTCTTTTTGTTCTTGGATACGACACGATGCAGGAATCAAGCTCTCTAAGTTCGCGTAGGCTGTTTGTAGTTTGCCATGATACCATTTGTAACACCCTATGCCTAAAGTAACAAGCTAACCAATAATGTTCAAATGCGCGTAATGCATAGGGGAAGTTATTAATATTAGACAACTTTGCATTGTATTTTCTATCTATGCAAAATGGGTTGTTGGAATATTGAGTATTTAGTGTGTGTATGATAATCCAACTTAACATAACTCAAGGGCTAATATATCACTTTTAACACCCTATGTTCAGTGCACTAGTTGAATCACTAACTTCTTGATCAACTTATAAAGATGGTTAAACTTTATTCGTGGAATAAGTGGTGATCAGATGGTTCTTACTCGGGGAATCTTTTGGGCTTAACTTGGTACCTTTATGAAATCAAAAATATGATTTTCAATATCAAAATATATAGAACAGATGCCCCCGCTACTATCTTAAACTAAAAAATTATGATCACAGATGAAATTTTGAATGTTGCCAAGAAATAACACTCTTATCTCCTATGAGACAAAGTCCCAATTCTCCCAATACGAGATTGTAGAGCAAGATCTAATAAGTAATAGTTAACTATTTTAGGATTCTGGGTTGGAATAAATTACTATAACTTTTCCCCGCTATCGCTTGTTTTTGTCGCCTACCTATGTCTAGAATAGCACGATATAGATAGGAAGAAGTGTTATCGCCTGCAATTCTTCCCAGCATTAGAATGAGCAGTGGGACTAGGGGAATGATACTATATTGATTAACGGAAAGGTTCGTTGATACCTCCTTTTGGGTTGTAGTCGGAAAAACTGTGGGGAATCGCTATAGATGCGGCATTACACATCTTAGCACTTTCCTGCATTCCTACTGCAAAATCATATGTTGTTCTCAGGTGTGGCACTTTCGCACCAGACTAGAAGCGGTCGCGGATGAACCATCACTCGATGTGGGGTGACAGATTCGCATAACCAACAAACTGTCCTCAAGGTCTTTTAGGGTGTTTGTAATGAAAAAAAAGTAACATAAAAAGATTTATACAGATGGTTTGTTGGACTGATATTATTGGCTCTCATTTAACATAGCCAGATAATTTTATTCTATTTCTACCAAAATGATATGCCATTTCTAAACTATCATCACCGAAGATATATGATGTTTTTATCACTTAAAATTGGCAACATAATAACAAACTCACCTTAAAGGATTCAATTGAATACTTCCCTCCTAAAGAAGACTCCTAGTCATTTTGTTTGATTCAAGTAATTTATAAAAAACTGTGTTATAGTACTTTAATGTTTATAAATAATTTGATTAAGTTATAAAACACATTTGTTGTATTCATAATCATGAAAGAATGTGATATTTATTTTGGCTCTGGATATGTTGATAGTTGAATTGTCATAGTTCAAGCATTTTGCTCATTCTTGAAATTTGTTCAGACACGCTATGGTTGTTTTGTAGCTTGACCTTGAGTTCAGCATGTTCATATCATTCTTGGACAATGTGGTCTTAGACCAGAAAGTTGGCGGTTGTTCCACGATCGCACCATGGATCAATCGAGTGTTGAACTTTGAATCTTTTTCTTGTCACATTTGAGGTTTGGTTATTTGAAACCACACCCCTTGTTCTCATAGCAATTATGCAGGGCTGTTTTGTGGCCTGATCATATGGATCATGGAGTTTGTGAAGTAGTATTAGACATGAATGTTGGCGATCGACCCATTACTTGATGTCATCGACCATGGAGCTTCTGTTGATTATTGATCTTTGACTTGTGATGTTATATATATATATATGATTCAGCAAAGGGGAAGCGCCTATAAACATATAGGCATTTTAGAATAGCATTTAACCCCTATGTTTGGTTTTTTTATTATAATATAAATAAACAATTTATTATGGGAACATATGCACCAAACAAGCTTCATTTAGCTATGAAAAATTGCTACCACCCCTAATATAATTTTACAGTGAATGGATGGTTTAATGTCATAATGAAAAATGTTAGTAAAACAATGTAAAATTTCAAGGAAATGTCCTACTCGAACATAAATGGAAGAACTGAAGAAGGGTTAGGGTTAATTAGAAGAGTTTGGTATGTGTTTTTTCAAGCGATCAATATTTTTACAAGTGCATGGTTCGGGTTTAAAAGAGTTGGGATCCTTAACTCATTTCTAATAAAATAGAATAGCCAAATTTTGGATACCTCAGCTTCTTTTTAACTAAATGTTAGACTTGTATATCACTATCATTTGTTTATGCTTTTTACTAACAAACAAACTCTACTCTACATCATACTCGTAAATCACCACACCTCCACCATGCTAGAATTGTTTATACCTACTTATGGAGAGTCGGACTCTGTCATGTTTTGTGTCTTTGTGACAGGTGCATGGTGCATTGGGGAGAATACAGTGTGCATTGAAAACAAGATTTAGCATCCACCTAGTAGTTACTAATATAGTATGTTGATTTTTAATTTAAAAAAACTACTAACATAGGATCATTTTGTTTCTACATCCTACATATTTCATTATTATTTTGGATTGAACTGTGTATCTATATAAAGGTTAAATGGCTCAAGAAAAAAAGCTAACAATAAATATAAAAATTACCCAAAATTTATTTATATAAAACGACTGGATAAACTTGGAGCAATACATTTTCTTTCCTTTTAGCCTAACTATGACGATTGCCAAAACTTGTCAGTGTCGCTACTATATAACGACCGATCTTGAATTTCTAAGTTTGCAATATGCCAGTTTATGAAGATAGATTGGATGCATTTACACAAAACTAGTGCAACAGGGAATATCCACCACTCGCTTTCCTCCCTGCACAGACAAACCAAAACGTCATGGTTACCAATGTGTCTAAATCGCATAACTGGTCAAAATGGGTAACTATTTTCCAACGTGCCAAAACATGTCACGTCCTGCCAGCATTTTCTTCACTAATATTTTAAAAAAGCTTACAAATAATTAAATATAATATATATACTTGCAGAAACTATTTAAAATGTGTTAACGTTGAATGGGTCAAAGAGATAAAATAAAATTAAATAAAAAGAAAAAAAGATAAGCTAATGGGTCGAATGATTAGTAAATTTGACATCCAATGTATTTTTAATGCATAAAACCATCAAAATCATATAACTTTTAACAAATAAGATATTGACGGAATATATGATTGATAATCTAACTTTTGTAATCATATATTTGACACATTTAACATTTAGTATAGGAAAAAAATCCAAATTTGTGTCAATCTGACCCATTTAAAACCATATCCAATATGTTAGTCCTCCCATTTCACCACTCCAAAAATAATATCTAACTTATGTGAATAGATTGATTCAACAGGTTGAAACATTCAAGCAACAGTTCAAGTGAGAGCTTCCAGATGTTTAGACACATTTCATTTGGCTAACTTTCTAATTTAACCCATTTAAGCTAATGGAGTTTGGGAAAACATTAAAATGTTCTTACATGGTCCAAGGCTGGAGATCTGACGACGTTTTACTGGCCTGAGTGGAGTAATGAGCATAACCGCATATAAAAGCAACCACCTGCCAATGACAAACAAATACATAACCAGATTTATATTTATTAATATAAAAATCATCAAGTTTATAACTTGATAAAGCGACCATGGACTTACCACATTGACCAAGGATGTTATGTTCCAGAGAGCATATATACGAGCCAGCCCAGCTGAGCGCCTGGGTCCTTGACTAAACAGAGCATTGATACCAGCAGGAAAAGGAAGCAGTATCCCAAGTGGCAAAATGAATAGAACCAAGAAAACATATGCTAAAGAAAATGAATATAACTGAAGCAATGTAAGCAAAACAAGACTAAAATCTCCTAATAGTAACATTGAGATCACTAAACCAACAAGGTCCTGCAACGGTTGATGGATTTTGTTAGAATGCATTATAATAAGAATATATCTGTTTAATATAGCAGATAGAGGAATTAGAAGTTACCTGGTGGCCAACAGGCTTGGTGTTATGGATTATAAAGGAGAGGGCATATGATAATATTTGCCTGTTTTCCTTCAGACTTTTGAAACTGTCGATATCTAATATTCTACCGTAACTCTTTTTTTGTGTCATGTTATCATCAGTATTCTCCTGCCCTTGATATGAAGCCTTATCTTCTTGAAAGGCATCATCATTATTACTATTGAAAGGAAAGAAAGAGGGTAAGAATGTCAGAAACAAGAATATCTAATAAAAGGTGGCAATTTCAATATTTCGGGATTGGTGTTATGTTGCATCTCTAACGGTCAAACAGGTAAGATAAAGAAACAATTTAGCTAAAACGGAGACGGGTGAAATGGGGTGCATGGGTCAAAGTCACGCAAAGAGCAATTTTAATGCATAAAAGGTTGTAAATCGTTCCATTAAAAAGTGGGATCACAAGAGAGATTATGTAAAGGTTAAAGTTATGACAAAATATAACTTTTGGAAGAAATAAGATGGTATTGAGTCAACATAACCCATTTCAACTCACGATTTATTTACCCATTATTCAGTCCGTTTCATTGGCCCGATTTGCCACCTTAATAGTAACTAAATAAAGCAATAAGGATCTAGGTTAATAAGTAAAGTAGAAAATTTTGACCTAGGCAATTGTCCCCTTGGGTCAACCCGTATGGAAGTAACCACAAGTCCATATTGATGATTGTTTCCACTTGTAGCTTGAAACAAAGCCAGGTCAACCCGTACACCATAAATCTTCAACGTTGGATTGGCATAAGTTTCAATCCATGTGACAACTGCAGAAAACATCACCCTAAGTCGACCTCTACGAACCAACCGCAATTGTGCATTTAAACCAGCTACAAATCGATACCAAGTAGTAGGAGGAACACACTGAAAATAAACAAGATAATGATCAGCCCTTCAGCAAAGGTACAGCAAGAAAGAAAAGGCAAAAGTTGGTGTAACTAGATCAACATTCTTTAATATGTAACTAAATGGATCTTCGGATATGCATATGAAAGTATATATGAGATTAATCGTTTAAAATCAGCTATACTTGAATGTTTCAAGAATAGTGCATGGATTTGCTTTTGTTGTTTAAAGTCGTAATAATAAAATAATTAGTCATTTAAGTGCTTGCAAATTCTGATTAGTTCGGAAAGTAATATAAAAACCAATCCCATGTAACAGAATCTGTTTATTCAAACATTAGAAATTGATTATCAGATAACCGATTCCAAAGTCCAAACACCAACACCATATGTAAGAATACTCACCTGATTCATGAGAGTTGTAATGACATTGTCACTGTGAAGTGAGAAAGGAGCCATGTAACTGCCATCACCTCCAAACAAAAGAGACAATGGCAACCTTTGATGAAGACGAGGAGGAAGTTCGCTTCTTTTTTCATCACCACCAAGAAAGAAGTCCACATAAGCTAGCATTAAATCAGATGTTGCAGCTACCTACAAATTACATAACCATGATTAAAACCATAAAACAATAGATATTATTTAAGCAAATATTTCAGAGTGGAGTAACCTTAAGGCCTTCATAGAGAGCACGTGATCGACAAGAACGCAAGCAAGCATGGTCATACTCAGACCTAACAAATTCACGTAGTCTTTGCAACTTCAGTTTTTGCCTCCATTGTTGCCATGACCATGCAAGAGGATAGGCAAGGAAAAAAAGAATGTTGTACATTGATCCCTCCCACCATTGATAAGTGGCTAAAGCATTGATTTCTTCCACAAATCTATTAAATGCACCCTCATACCTGCAATTTTAATTAATTACTCTAATAACATATTCATCACTCACCAACTATAAAGATAAAAACAAAGGGAACATGGTATCAATGATTAAGAATTTACACAATGTCCATGACTTGCTCAGGAGGTGTGTGAGGAAGATGCCAAGGTTCCCTGAAAGTATTTTGTCCCATAAAGTACATCCTATGCACGTGACCTTGAGAATCCTCCACTCTGTTTGTTTCCAAAACCTGCAGCAACCCAGATCCAAAGGATATGTTATATTCAATGATCAGCTGTGATAGAACAGTATGTAGAATCTGATTATGTTTTTGATGTTCTAATACCCAGATATCAGATCTTTCAGTGTTTGGCAGATCTGATAATGTGAGGAACTATAAATGCCATCATCATGAGAAGAGGGAGACTTTTTGTTAAATGAAAGCAAATGCCTCCCGAATTAGGTTAAAACATGGGCAAATAGGTAATTTTGTTTTACAATTAAATAATTAGGTTTGTGGCAGCTGATATGAACTGTCACCAAAACTGATTATCTGACTCTTGTATAATCAGATAAACAGAATTGAACCTATTTATTGAATGCAAATAAAATTACTATTATAGTTAGTACCAAAACACAGACTCAAACACCCCATAGTCAGCCCTACAATCATTTTCATTAATGCTGAAAGAATCACCCTCGACAAAACCACAATAAGTTATGAAAATAAAATAAATAAAAACCTCATTGAGAGACTCCAAGAATGGAAATGAGTGATCTATCTGAGAGCCATGTGTTGGAGCAGACGATGCTGACTCCTCAAATCCTACAAACTTCATCCTTGCAACACTAAGCACCAATGCTAACAGGATAAGAAGACCCAATAGAAGAAGCCCAAATAACCAAGGGCCACCAAATGTATCCATCAATTCTTCAAGAGCAGTGTAACAATGTGGCATATGATATTTGTCGGAAATGCATTTGTAGGGACATGGAGTCTCAGCAGTACCCCCTAACAGGTGATGAAGATTGTATCAATCAAATGAAACCAAACAATGCGTATGGTCGATACAAGAGTCAAGAAATAACAAAATAACTATATTTTATATGGCAAACTAGGATAGACAAATGCTCAGGTTGCTATGAGATAAAACAGAAATGGCAACTTTGACCCATTTGCTTATAAATGTGCCACTTCGGGTTTTGTTTAATGCCTGAATGGTCAAATAAGCCAACCAGGTTGAAGTCACCAGAGAGTATAATCAATGCATAAAAACCTTTGCGAGCACATTTTTAAGTCCAGAATTGATATAAGAACACGCACAAGATTGGTGAATAACTCTCACGTAAAGGTGGCAAAATGAGAGGGTTGGATTGGGTTGGTAGCCGGGTCACGATGGGTGTGGGTTAAGATGGGCCGATTAAGAAAGGGCTTAGGATGGGTTTAATTCAGGATAGGTATGGGTCAGTATGGGTTCAAGTCACTTTTGCTTAAAACTTCAACAACATATAGTTAGGCCTAGGGGTGTTCATAAACCGTTCAAACCGGACAGGAACGAAAAAATTTGGTCAATTTAGCTGGTTTAAAACTTGGTGATTCGGTTTATAGTTTGCGTTTTGAAAAAACAAATGGTCTGGTTCGGTTTACGGTTTGTATTTTTTATCAAACTGTTAACCATATTAACCGGACGGACATATACTAGACGCAACAATTAAAGTTTAATTTTAGTTTTAACCCAGACCCAACGCTTTGTATCCTTATTATTATACATGAGGATATGCATGCATGTTTTTTAATCTTGTACAATGTTACAAAAACTTGAAATAAATGGATGATAATTGTTTATGTATTCCAATGTAATTATGTTTTTGACAAAATGCATGAATTTTGCAAAATAGACAATATGCAAAATAAAAATCTTAATAGTTACTACAACCAACAAAACATGAAAAGAATATAAAAAACCAAAAAACTCTTAAGTAATTTCTTGGCTTCTTGCAATTAATTCTTTCAATTTTTAATAGGAAATCTACACATAAAATCCAAAGTGTGCAAATAAAGTTCTATAGGCAGTAGTTCTGTCGCCAGTAAACTTTCTGTAAAATTGGATTCTATATTAGAAGTTGGTAAAATTACTTAATCGACGACGAAAACCGTATAAACCGTCCAAATCCCGGCCGAACCAGACCATAAACACCTCCAATTAGGCGTGTCAAAAACCCACTTGCACAAAAGGTTGCTTTCCACTTTGACAATTGAACTGTTTTTGACAAAAATAATATGAGTGAAGATGACCGAATTGAATTTAATGGGATTTTTGAAAAACATATATGGGCCTTATCTAACAAGCCTGTTGGTTTAAAGAAGTTGGAAAAATGCACATTTTTGGAAGATAAATGAAAAGAGAACAGAAAGGATTATAATCAAACCTGTTGGTTTAAATAAGAATAAACTTGTTTGATTTTGGTCAACCACCCATGCTGACCTGTTGAATTGTTTTTCACTTATCGAGTACGCCCATCTTGACCCTCTTAAAAGTATCATTTAACACAACCCATAAATTTATATCTAAGTCCAAATCAACCCAAACTTTAACCGATAGGTCATGATTGCCAAGCCTACTCTCACGTTTATTATATTCAGAAAAAATAACACAAAAACAGAATGCAATATTCTTGATTGCATTACCATAGCTCGGTATATACATCCATATATAGACTAACCCTAACTTGGCTAGTAAGTCATTACCATACTAATTATAATATAATTCACTAAACCAATTTAACCAACTTGTCAATATTGATCCCCCCCAACTTCACCGACTTCTGAGCCGAGATAGAAATTACTCCAACATTTAGAAAGCTTCTAAGAGACTATCTTGGTACCCGACTTGTGGCCCACGGCTTGGGAATTACGGCCAACATATTTGACACAAGTTATTAAAAAAAATAAAAAGGTATAGACGCAGTGTTTTGTGTCAACCCAAAAGTTATGCGTTTTGGCAGGGGCCATTTTGATCCATCATCCAATGTACCCACCCATCCCCCACTTTGCCAACTCAAATATAAATGAATGATCATCTGGTAATACCTCGTACATAAATATAGGATGCACGATGAGGAAGTTCATTGGCTGGGCATTCAAAACATAGTTCCTTGTCAGATCCTGTAACATTTTTGTATGTACCAATTGGGCATTCCTGCTCAGAAACATAAAAACCCACAAAAACATATTATTAATCTTTTAACCTAGAGGTAAATACAGCTAAAGTAACCATCATCAGAGTCAAATGCATGTCATTTCAAGAAATTACACTGCTGGCAAATCCTTTTATATCTCATATGTGAGTTGTCTGTTCAAGAAATTCTATTATTGATCATCAGAACATAAAGCAAAAGGTAACAACTAATCCACAAGAAAATTTCTTAAAAAGTCTTGGTGTCATCATGAACCAGGTGTTTACCATGATATGTAAACAGAAACTATGTAGAATCTTAAAGGAAACATTAATAATGATAGAAGAAAACTAATAAGAAAATATCATTTTACAATAAAGTTAAGCAGTTAACATACCTCACAAAATGTGCCATAAAGTCCCTTTGGACAAGCTTTTCCAGTCACTGTTCCGATTTCCCCAGCACCTTCTTCGTTTCCACCCAGCCCTCCCCTATATTAATATAATTGAAAAACATTAATAAGTCACACAAAAACAATCACATTTATTTATTCTCAACTTATATAAGACTAGATAAAATATTGAAATGTTAAATGGCCAAATACCAATCAACCATGCCAATCTAGGTTAAACATGATGTCTAATAGATACCAATATCTTCTTTGAAAATATATCTTTCCGATTTTCTGATAAGACTAATACAGTTAAAATTCATCAAAAGTACATATTAGTTTTAGGAATAACATGGGCAACAGGCACAAGATATGAACACACATTTATAGCACATTTTGACATCAAACAATAGAAACCATCCAAACAATTTATGTTATCTATTATTTGACAGAAATATGAAGAAAGATTTCAACGAACCAAGTGGAGATGTTTCCTTTGACACTAGCAACGGGTTGATATACATCCCCGGTCGGTATGTGTGACCAGTGAAAATGGATTCTTCCACCACCACCGCCACCACTCCCATTCTCACTGCCATGACCACCATCACTTGAAAGAAATCCAGACTCGCCAACAGTCAAAGCATTCAAGAATACAAGAATTGTTCCCCAGACCCACCCACCCCCACCCCCACCCCCAAAATGTTGGAGCCAATCATGATGTTCTTTGATATGACTTCCTCCATCAGCTCCTAATGAACCATCAACAGACAAACTTGACAATGGATGTTCCAATGAACCAATCACTGCATATAGATAGATGCAACATGCAAAGCTTAATAATTACTGGATTTTTTCTTATCGTTTTATCAACAAACAATATGCATACTTTGCAATAATATAAGATCAAAATATGAAGATAGAACATCATGTGGACAACTTGAGCTCACCTAGAACGCCACCACCAGCAGTGGCGTCAGTGTTGTCATCATTTCCACCTCCACTACCCAGCCAACAAGGCAAATCAGCATCTCCATATGGAAGCCCACCCTTAATGCAGGTCCCGTTATAACAACCATACCCACCACTACCACCATAACCACCCCCACTGCCAACACCAACACTCACCACTTCCCCCTTCCCCAGACCTCCTACGCAACCTGTTGACACACCAATATATTTACAAATTTCAACAACATTAAACTACAGGTGGCAATTTAAACCCATTAATGGTTAGACCGGTCAGCTTGGATGATACTTTTCCACCAACAGGTCAAACAGGTAAAATCTAATAATTAGTTAAAAATCAAAAGTGGATAAAACGGGTCAGGCCGTTCAAACAGAACAAAATTAATCCAAAACGCATACACCTCCTAAATAATTTATTCAAAAAATAAAATTATCATTGTAATAATATAGTTAACCCATATTTTATAATTTAATTGTTTGTAAAACTCAAGAATAGAAGTCAAAAAGGTTTTTGTGGGTCAACCCAACCCCAATCGACCTGTTGAAAATTTACCAATTTGACCTGTTATATTCCATTTAAGCTAGATTTTTCTCCTTCAAATCCATTAGTTAGTTTTCAGTGCGTGAGTGTACCCATCTTTGAGGTGCTAATTGTCCCAGTAGATTCAACGATAACACTCCTTGCTCTATGGAAATTCACTACAGACCCTTTTATAATGCCTTGAACCAGGATATCTTCAACACGGCATATCTGGAAGATATAGAATGTGTGTGTATGACATTATTGACAAACTAGCCAAAGATATGCCAACATTTTATAAAGTTTCTTTTGGAATTAGTTACCTGAAGAGTAAAGGACAATGAAGCATTCACATTGCAGTCATCAGGTGGATTCAGTAGCTCGTCTGGACATTTTGGAGATTCACAATTCAGCTTTGGCACCCTAACAAATTAGACATAGTCTATTTAGTTAAAAAGAATATATAAAAGCATCTCAGGGTAAGTTACAATTACAGAACAGAAACAAACTTACACAGCATTAGCTGTCATATTTTCCAAGGGCCCACGTAAAACAGATCCTGGACCCACCTTTGAACAAGAAGACGTTGAAATTATCAGTTACTTAGAGATAACAAGAATCAATAGCCGATAAGACCAAAAATGCATAAAGAGTGACAAATCATACACGTGTAAATTGACAACAAAAGGTGGCAAAATGGGTTTGGTAAATGAAACCGGGTCACAACATGTAAATGTTATACGGGTCGGTCAGGTTGGTAAACCCAAAAGACTTATTGCGCAGAAATTAGTATTTTAATTAGCGTCATTTATGATTACAGAAAATAAAAATAACCTGGCTTGTGAAGTAAAATGAGCAGGAGGTGCATGCATTGAAAAACAATTACTGACTCGTTTCCTTAAAATCTGATCTTTCTTAATTTATTTTGTAAGGACTGTTAAAGATAAAACATAAGCCAAACTACTCATTCAAAAGTAAAAAAGTTCAGAGCTCCCACCTCTATAGAAAACCACAATTAGTATTTTGTTACTTCTAAGTCTATCCATGCAAATACAGATGTAAGATCACAGCAGAAGATAGAGGCGCTTACATTGACACCATAAAACAGGGACAGGACAAGACGTTGTGCTTCAATACGGTCACCAGGCCCCGACAAGTTTAAGAAACCTTGCCCATGAACCCCAAGATTAGCATTTGAGTGTATGGCAGAAGATTCCTGAGATAACAAAAATATAAGTAAAAGAACTCATACCATAAAAAATAACTAACCTGTATAATTCTTGTGAGAACCTTGAGAACAATAAGATTGCTAGCCTCAAGAAAAGAATTCTGCACATTCTTGTCACCATCAACATCAATAACCAATTGTGAATTCCACATCAAGAACATTTTTACGGACATGCGCAGAGCACCATAAACCTGAAGTACCATATTCTAATGTCAAACAAGAGTTGTTACAATAAGAGACAAATTATTCAATGCTAGTAACAAAAAGAATTTGCTACATTTGCAAATTACTACTACTGCTTTTAGTAGCAAAGTTTGTATATTTTTCACACTAAATTGCTTATCTCATTTGTTTTTAATGTGTGTTATTTTCTAAACTTAATTGTATCAAAACTTTCTATTCATCATGTAAGAAGAAATATTTCTGTTAAAATCTTATACGTAGAATCAGACAACTAACAAGATAAGTCAATACTCTTCTAATTTCTCATAGATACATTTTTGTGTATACATGACCCAAAAGCTCAGTTTTTCAAACTTTATACATTAATATATAAATAACACAAATAAATTTAGAAAAAAAGTGAACTGAAACCAGTCAATTTGTTTCACCATTCATGATTCATGAAAGCAGTAGAATGGTCCTTCATATCAAACAACATGCCTACTATAACACATCAAATAAATTTTGGAAGTGTGTACAGTATAAAACGAAAGAGCACATAACAATAACAAGCATCAACTCACAATCTACCAAGTCAAGAGGCATTTAATGTTTATAATACATAAACATCTCGGTAGGATATCTCAGGCATCAGTTGTAAATAGTGCAGAACATAGTTAAGAGTTAAAATTACTACTAGTCAGGAATTATTATGATATATTTCCTTTATTTGTTTTATGTCCTTTTTGATATTTTACATTGTGCAATTAAGAACATTGTACTATTGAATAAATAATAAATTAAATAGATTTAGAATTACAGAGGATAAAGTAGTTGCTTGCCTTGATTACAGAATTACTCATCAGCAGTTCTTCTGCCAATAACTCAAATTCTGACAAAGCATAATGTGCTAATCCAAAGCTTAAGATACCTCCAGTAAGAACACTAATTTGCCCTTGAACCTAAATAAAGCATCATAATATATAACCGAGCACAGTCTCATATTGCAAGATGAACGTAGATGGCAGATCCATAAAAAAGATTCAAAGAAAAAATTCCGCTGACCTGGACACGACTCCAAAGCAAGGGAACGGAAACCTTTGCAAAATTTTGAATAAAAATATTTGTCATAAGGGGCTGATATGAGACCTCCATAAGAAGTGTGTCTGTGTCAGTTGTTTGTTGAAATTATCAACTGTAAGACTCCTGGTTACAACATCATAAAAAGTCCCAGCAGCACCTGCATTTGATGGACATCCTAAACTATTACCACCTGCAGAAAACAAATATAAAGTAAATAACTTTATCTCTAAATGCTTATAACTAATGCAAGTTTGCACTACTATTGTTAAAATTAAAATACAAAAAGAATGTAACAATTCTACCATGGACAAAGATTTTGGGTTCTTCATGCCTGCTATATATGTCGGTAGAAATTCTTCCTCCACCGCCACCGCCAAAACCATCACCTCCACAAGCACTTATAGTACCACTTCCAGTCCTGCATTTATGAATAATATCAATTTCGTTCCACAACAACCTTATTACAATTTTACTTCTGAACTATAACAAGCTTATAACAAGGTTTAGTGTCCATCAACAAAATGAAGTGAAAGAACGACCATCAACAAAATAAAGTGAAAGAACGTACATCAACAAAATGATGTGAAAGAAACTAAGGCAACTTACCCTGATTGACCAGATTTTGTGATGTCGATATACACAAAGACACATGCAAGTATGACATCAAGATTTCTAGGTATTTAATTAATAAATGCATGCATATGCATCATTATTCTATAACAAACCTTGTTACAAAGTTTAGTGTCCATCAACAAAATGAAGTAAAAGAAATTAAGGCAACTAACCCTGATTAACCAGATTTTGTGATGTCCATATACACAAAGACACATGCAAGTATGACATCTACATTTCTAGTATTAAATTAATAGCAAATATGACATCAAGATTTCTAGGTATTTAATTAATAAATACATGCATATGCATCATCAATTAGGTAACTAATTAAAAATGCCCAAAATAAATGGAACTGACATTTAAGATCTAGAACACAGCATCCGTTCAAAGAAGGTAACATCACATTGGCAATGTTACCAAATTGATTGTTTTAGAAGCACCAAATAATTCAGACAATAGTTCTCCTAAAAGCTTATCAAATGTAGATAATTATAATTATTTAAGCAATATGTGTATAGAATCTTTCCATAAGGATGTTAGCACTCATTGCTTCCATTTTCCAAGAGTTCCAAAAATTAATTGCAAGCACATGATTTTCAATCCTTCTAATTAAGTATACATTGCTACAAGCACATTCGGCACTCTACAATGTTTGGAAAATATATACCAACAAAAATCACAACTTGTAAATGCAAACTGGATAACTCATACTATTTGAAAACTTCAGTAAAGTACAAGAAATTACATCTTATAAGCCTTGAGGTAGATGCTACCACCCGAACCACCACCACCCTTCGTACCACCATCTCCACCTTCGGCTAACAACGTACCATCCATCTCAATATAACTACTAACCACAACTTTTATCCTCCCACCACCGCCACCGCCATAATCCACCTCCTTACTCGTGGTCCCACCTTTACTCCCATAGCTCCACGGCTTCTGCAAAGTCGACCACGAATACGCATCCCCTCCCCAAACATCATCCGGAAGCTTCTTATCGGTCAACAAACACGCAGCTCCTCTCCCACCATAACCACCACCAGCTCCATCAAGCCCTTGAGGTGTCCCACTAGTTTGCTCCGGTGGATCACCACCTAAACCAGTTGTATTCACCAAAGACCCCTCCCCGAAACTCGCATTCGCAGCCTCGAGGTCAAACGACCCAACCACAATCCTTGCGTTTTCACCTAAACTAAAATCACCCGTAACATTGATCCCAATTTCACACCCCGCAATAACCACACAACTCACAGTCACATTAGGAAGGATAAAAAAATTCCCCTTCCCAGCTATATACATACTCTGAGTCAAATTCAAACTATCAACTACCTCACAAGTAGTATCTAACGACCCAACGCCACCGAGCCCATCCTCACACGTCGCCGACGGCGGATGCGGCGGCGGCGGTGGCGGAGCCGGCGGCGAGTAATCCTGATGAAACAGACTCGTAAACCCCTCACTATCCCCTCCCAAATCATCCGAATCCAATCCCCTGCTGAACCAAACAACGTTCGTCACGATCACAACGACCATAAACCGTAACATCATCGAACACACACAGCTCGCCATTGCCAAATCGATGAAGATGATGTGTCATTACACCAATTGCATCGTAAAAGCGCAAATTGAACCAAAAAGGCAAAAACCACTCAAATTTTCACCAAAAACATTCGAATTGGATGGAGTGAAAGCTTAATTAGATTACGTGATGCGTAATTATGATCAAACACAGGGGTTTTGTGATTATGAAAAAAGGGGATTTGTGAAAACCCTAGAGAATGATTTTTGTTCAAAAAGGAGGTTGGGATGTGTGTGTTTTTGGTAGGCGAAAAAGCAGTTAAAGTTTGAAGGAAGCTAAATCTGTTTTTGACAGAGTGAAAAGTGCTAAGGAGCAAAGTGTGGTGGTTTGTGGAGTTGTGTTTTGTGCAGTGGGATGTGTACGTTGGTGTGGAGAGATGGGTCGCTGTTTCTGGAAAGTGGGAAAGTCGTAGGGCGACGGCTTCCAGTCAGATGACCAACCACTCTTCAATAGTACGAAGGGGATGACGATTGGCACGTGACTTGCGTATGGATGGCCATAAATAAAAATATATTTTCAAATATGTAAGATTTTTTCATTTTATTTATTATTATTGAGTTGAATAAATATACGTCTTGTCATATGTGTAAAACTAGTGATAACTGACACGTTCAGTGTTTACAGTAAATGAGGTTAACGACACTAATTAATTGATATAAAATGATTATTGGATGTTTATTATATAAAATCGTAATTGTCGGTATTAGTTAGTCAATAGTAATTCATGAATCATTTTTTCCCTTTGTCTATTTATCTTTCAAACCATACATCAGATCTTTTTTACTATTTAATATCTTCTAACGCTGATTGGCATTCAATTCTACCACCAACTTGTATCACTAGCGTTGTTTTTTTACTAGTCTAGTGGGATCTTAGTGTTGTAACTTGCAAGATTGGTCGCTACCTTTGGTTGTGATTCCATGGTCGATAATCTGTCCAACTCCACTTACTTCTAGTGGCTAGATACAATTTTGTGACATTATAGATTGCAACTGGAAATTTTGAGAAGCTGGTTAGCCAAATGTGTAATTGTGAAGGAGCCCATTCAATCATCTTGTGAGATTTGACCCCATTAATGTTTTTATGTTCTTTCTAATCGATACACGTAAACACTATTGGATCATCTCCGTATCGTTAGTACTATAATAAAGAACATTGGGTAAAACAAACCTATAACATTTTGTTACATTAAAAGCGGCCCTCACATATTCTTATTTATTTTGCTCCGAATTCTTAAGTCACTCAAATGAGTGAAAACACGAAAGTGACAATAGAAATGCCAAGAAGGATTTACAATATTTTGAGATTTGAAACTTTTAATACTTGTTTTATAAATTATAAAATAACATGAATGCATGTAGTAGAATTAGAATGCCATTCCTAAAACAATCATAAGAGAATATTACAAAGTGAAACCATATAGATTTTAAATCAACGAGATATTATTCAACCATGAACAATTAAGTTTTAAAAGACACAAACGAATGTCACGTGACAACCAACATTATACAAAACCAACAATGTCACACGAGGTTCACGAGAGCCAAATAACTAAATGTGTTACTCACTTGTGAAAATTGGTGATAATTCATGTAATTTATAAAAGAATCAAACATGTATTACAAACATGTCACTAGGGGTTAGCCTTATAATTAACTTTTTGTTATTAAAATTAATAAAGACAACTAAGACATTTTAAATCAATAATCTTTAGACTAACTAGTTTAGTCAATGTACTCATAACATGTAAATAAAGGGATGTTATGGGTTCAAGTTTTACTCTGAGCAAAATACTCAGAGTTGATCCAGAGGGCTTTCTCAGCAATGAGTTTCCTCCTAAGGAGGTTGGGGATACGGTTCTTGCTCGGAAACAAATGAGTGAGCCCGATTAAGATAACGTCTATACTCCGAAGCAGGACCGCACATTTGCAGTTAAAAAAACTAAGACATTTTAAAGTAAACTTGCTCTTAATTTTAATGTTAATTAGATTTAATGATCTTCAAGAAGACTAATAATGAATACTTATAATAACTTCAGTAAATTTAATGTCGAGGTAGATGGAAATGTACATTGAGTTGCTTATGTATTACACTTTAGGCAATGGGCATGCATGGGACACGTGGGGGTGAAAACTTCAAGTGTGGTTAGGTAGAGCGATGTGTTTTCCCTGTTATCATGGTAAAAAACATTATTCTAACCCCATCTTTTTAATACGGATGTGATTTGTTCTAGCAAATTTGAATTTTTTTAATGTAATAATGTTTTTATATATACAAGTGACTTTAACGTTTTTAAACTTGCAATAAATTTATAGAGGATTTATATATTATTTAAATTAGTCATAAATAAATAGTATTTAATCTTTTAAAAACTTAACCGTTTACTGAACAAGCCAATTCCTCTCTGTATTTTATAATCAACTAAAATTAAATATGAACACTAAAATAAAAAAGAAATCGTAATTTAATGAAAGCATAACATATAAAATAAAAGTAAAAGTATGAAACAAATAAGGTAAATTAGATGGATGTTTTTACTGTGGCATATGTTGGTTGTCTTTTAAGAACATTCACACTAGTTTTTCCAACTTCATTCTTATATTTATAATAAAAATATTATTTTTTTATTTTTTTAATAAATAATATTTTTTATATATTTATCATTATATTTTCTTTCTGTTCCGCACAACCACTTTTAAAAATATTAAAAATTTATGGGAGTCGTATCGTGTTTCCCAATGAGGAAATTACGGTACAATCCCCATAAATTTTTTATCTCATTCACTCACAACCATTTACAACCATTCTTTATAATATAAGACACATACTCACATCAAAAATAGAGAACCTACTGTGAATGCTCTAAGACCTACATCTATGGTCCCTATAATTTACTTTTTTTTAATGACAAATGTGCGAACCTGCTTCGAACAATATGTGTTATTTTAATCGGGTTCACATATTAATTTTCCAGTCGGGACCGCACCCCAACCTTCTCAGGAGGAAACCCATTACTGAGAAAACCTCATGATTTAACTCTGAACATTTTGCTTAAAGTGAGACTTGAACCCATAACATTCTTATAATTTACTTAGACAACATTCACATTAGGTTTTTTATTATTTTTTTTATAATTACCCTAAAAATAAATAGTTTGTAGGGGGAACCTGCATTGGTGTCAAAAGTGGTGAAGAAAATAAAGGCAAACTATTTTGGTGGATAAAAAAGAGGGCTAGAGTAGGAGACATTGATCGACAATCCTGATGTAATTTTTGTTTTTTTATAACTCTTTGTTGTATCTAAATTATTTGGTGTAGTTATAGCGTCTTGCTTGTGGCTTTTCTACATTAAAATATATAATATTAGGTTAGTCCCTGTGTAATACAAGCATTGAATAAATAAAATATTAAATAATTATTAATAAAAATTTATGCATTATAAAATCATGCTTGAATATAAAATATGATTATAGTTACGCATAAATAGCTAAGTAAATAAACAATAATGTATTTTTCTTGAACTATTGTTTTATAAAAAAATTGTGATTTTTAAATATAATGTTTTAAGAAAAATGATTTTTTTTTTTAAAATTCGTAGTATTCTATATTTATAAAAATTTTGTTTTTAAAAAGTGTGTTTTTAATAAAAAATAAGTTTTTAATTTATTAAATTGTGTATTTTATAATTTATAAATGGTATGAATAATATTATTAGTATTCAATATTATTATTAATAATATAAAAATAAGAAAGTAAGTATAATGAGGTTTACAATTGTTTCACGTTTATTTTAATTTTTTTATAGATAGATAGATAGGCTAAAAACCCATTAAATAAACGGATTAAATTTTAATATAAAATATTATGTAAAATAAACACAAATAGTTACAGTATAATATTTCAATGTAAAATATAATTAAAATTATATATACATAATATTTCAAAAAATAAAACAATTATACTATTTTTTTAACTCTCTTATCTAAATAGTTTTATTTTTAAACATTCGTTTTCAGATTTTTTATAACAAAATGTTTTTTTTTTAAATCTTGTTATTTAAAAACTTTGGTTTGTAATTATTTTGGTTTTTTTAATAAGACTGATTTAAAATATTTCACCTGTTTATAATTTTTTTCAAAAACAAAACGATTTAAGATATTTTGTTTAAAAAATGTTTACAAGAAAATTTCATATTATATAAAACTTTAGTTTTTTGTTATTTAGATTTTAATTAAAAATGAAAAGATAGTTTGATTTTAAAAAATTTAGATAAAAGAGAGAAATAGCAATTAATAAAATTCATTTTTAATAAGAGAAAGAAATTTGAATGAGTATTTAAATTAATTTAATACCCTTTTGGAGGAAAATTGATGTGTCCATGTATACAAAAATGACAAGTGGCAAAAAAATGGTTTAAGAGGAGGACAAATGACAAAAGAAACCTTGTTTTATTAGATGTTATATATTATTTGTTAAAAAAATCGGGTATGCAAAGTTATAATGCAGTATGAGCGACAAACGTAGTCCCCATTAGTTTCCTATGTTTCCTTGGGAACCCTAACATTTGATTGAACTAATTTCGTTGCAACAACCTCACGACCCAAATCTAGTATGTTCAAAACCCAACAGATATAAATATATTTTTTTGTTTTTCTAACTTTCAACTTAATTATAATCGTGTTCTGACGCACAAGTTGTTCAAAAGAAATATGTTCGTAGCAAACTAATTGTCTAGAAGTGATCAAAAATTCTAAAATCACATATTCAAGCCTGTTTAGGTTCTTATATAACCGTTTAAACCAAGTTAAATTAGTTGTTATTTATGGTTTAAGATTTAAATGATTTGATTTACGGTTTACAATTTAGAAAACCTTCTACATTTGGTAGACGATTTTTGCCTTGAAACCTTTGTCCAAACTAAAACGGGGCCTAAGTTTATAAAGTAGATATTTTAATAGAAGTATATGCTCTAGATGGAATGACAACTCTCAAATCTCTTCTACTATCAATCACGACTCATGCATGATGTTATCGTTAATCCTATCTTTTGTAACTTTTCAACTTCTCAATCTGAAACTCTTCAACTTCTTGAAAATCACTTTCAACTCGATTACTGAGAGCGGATTAGCATAGCGATTGCAATTAAATTATATAACAGTAACATCTATAAAATATATTTTTGATAAAAAACATTTTAATGTATATACTAAAATGTTGCTCCCATATTTATTGGTCTTGGCCTCTTGGACAAGACCTAGTATAAGAGCAGCTAGTCTCGACCCAAACATGAGATACTTATTTTAGCCAATAATTAGATTTCAAGCTATACAAGACTTAGAACTTAGAACTAGGCTTTGTTGGACCAAACCTAGCTGCATGTCATATAAGGGTGTAAACAAGTCGGGCCATCTACACAAGATTGACTCACTAAAAGTAATTAAGCCAGTTATATATGCTCGATCCCGAGCTTTGCATAAGAAGTTTGTCAGAGATCGTAAAGTTACAAGTCTTTTATTTATGCAGATATGGTAATTATGTTGTACTGAACACTATTAGTTTTGAAAATTGCATTCATGAAATAACATTATGTCTCATTATTGTTTCATTTTGTTAGTTATTGTGTCTTTTTTAATACTGTTGTGTTTTTCTAAAATGATGAATTCTAAAATCATATAATGGTGGAATAACATTGTTATGTATCTTTACTATGTAAAGCGTAATAATAAGTTAACTAATGAATCTAATACATTAGAAACAATGACAAAATAACACAATGTCTCATTATGTTTTTTTTTATAATCATTGTGTAATCTTGAACACTATGAGTTTTGAAAAATGCATTCGTGAAATAGCATTACTGTTTACTTTTATTTGTATAACATAATGATAAATAACAATAAATTTATATAATCTACAAAAAAAACAATGACAAAAATAACATATTGTGTTATCTTCAATACTATGTGTTTTAAAAATTACATTGGTGAAAATTTATCATTGTCCATTTTTAATTGTAAAACACAATGATATATAACAAGTTTATATAACCTATAGATCAATGACAAAAACAACACAAATGATCTAAAATGTAAAACCCAATGATGAATACATATAACAAATGATGTAAAATATATGACACAATGTACGTATAACACACAATGAGCTTAAGTATTTGATACAATGACCAAAATGTTCTCCTTTGTAAAACAATAAAATGACACATATCAAGCTCACAATCCTTCCTAGTCTTTTTAGATTAAGAACCCTTTTTACTATAACCTTACTCTTATATATATAAGTAAATTACACGAACAATCCCTGGGTATGCACATATTACAACTTTAGTCCCTACTTTTAATAAATTACAGATACGAACATGTACTTTGCATGGTATGCACATCGGCAGTGCCCGACGCTAACTGAAGTTAAATTTCTCTGTTAAGTCAATGTAAAATTACCAATATACCCTTAAATTTAAAAAATAATAAATTTCAAATAAAATCCAACTTACCCCTCCCAAACCCCATCCAACTCACCTCACCCAACATTCTATCTTCTTCTACCACCTTCATCTTCATCTTCATGACCACCACCATATGAGAATTCAAGTACCACCACCATTCCATCGTCACCACCACCAACACTCCATCTAAGTCTCTCTCTCTCTCTCACACACACTCTCTTCTCAGACCACCGTCATGACGTTATCATCATGTACAGTAGTAGAGGTGGTTGTTTGATTGCGTGGTGGTGGGGTCAAGGGTGTAGCAGCGCTGGCGGCGGTGGTGGGTCGAGGGTGTAGCAACGGCGGTGACGATGGGTCGAGGGTGTAGCAGCGGCGACGGTGGCGGGTCGAAGGTGTAGCAGCGGTAGAGGTGGTGGGTCGAAGGTGTAGCAGCGGCAGAGGTGGTGGGTCGACAGTGTAGCAGCGGCGGCGTTGGTGTGTCGAGGGTGTAGCAGCGGTGGCGGTGGCGGTGGTGGGTCGAGGGTGTAGCAGCGGTGGTTGTGGTGGGTTGAGGGTAGAGGCTGCTGTGGTTGTGGGTTGAGGGTAGAGGCTGCTGTGGTGGTAGGTTGAGGGTAGAAGCGATGGTGGTGGTGGTGGTGGTGGTGGGTTGAGGGTAGATGCGATGGTGGTGGTGGGTTGAGGGTAGATGCGATGGTGGTGGTGGGTTGAGGGTAGAGGCGGCGGTGGTGGCGGGTTGTGGGTAGAGGCGGCGGTGGTAGTGGGCTGAATGTGGAGAACTATAATGTGGAGAAGAAGATAAAAAAAGGGGTAATTTGGTCTTTTTTTAAAAAACTAATAGTGAAACTTAACTTCAGTTAGCGTTAGGGACTACCAATGTGCATACCATGCATAGTACAGGCCTGCATCTGTTTTATTAAACGTAGGGACTAAAGTTGCAATACGTGCATACCTTAGGGACTGCCCGTGTAATTTACTCTCTCTATATATATATATGAAAATATAAAATAAGTAATTTAATATATAATAAATAAATAGTCGAGCTCGCGCAAAGTCTCTTAAATGATACAACCACGAACCGGGTTATAACCCAACCCTAAACTAAAAAATAAATCGGTTTGGGTGGAATTGGTTTGAACCTAATTGAAACTGATAGTTCAAGACCGGATTGGCCCTCCTGGAGCAAAAACCTAGTTGGATCGGTTTGTAGGGGCAGGTTCGGCAGAACCAGTTTGAAATGAATTCCATCCATATGAAAGTTTTTTTACCGTGAGAAATGATATATAGTCGTTGGAAGTCGGTTTTGGGCTTTTTTGTGACAATTTTACTCCCATGTGTTAGTATAAATATATATCAGATGTGTTGGTTTAATCTCAATTCTTAAAAACGCTCTTCGATTTCTCAAAGTTCAAAAACGTTCTCCATAAACTACTTTTAGAAACAAGAAAACATCCTTTGGTGTTAATGTTTCCACAGGTGAAGGAAGCGTTGTGAGGATTATACCAACGATGGGAAATCAAAGTGTTTGTCAAAATTTAATTTATATGAAATGTCAAAATGTTTGAAACAAGCTAGATGGAAGTATTTTGTTATTCAAAATTTCAAAGTTAGTACGATATGGGATACAAAGACAAAGTTTGTGATTCAAAAGAGTTTGTCGTTCGATCACTTTGACAACTCTCGCTTTACAAAGTTGTAACAATCATCAAATAAGTAGCACTACCCTGATTGGCTTGAAATGAGAAAAAATGTTTACATACAGATGTGAACCTAAGTACTAACATTTGGTTGGCTTCACATAGTTTGCTAGAATCGTACCTTTGCATTATCGCTCATAGAGTATAACACACTATAAGTCTCGAAGGCGAAATTTAAATTGAAGGAACAAATACAAGAGGAAGATGTGCACAAGGAAAAACGTATCCATCTTTTAATAAAAATTCGTCTACTGTCAAACACAACATAACATCATTAGCAATTCCGACGGACATTTCTAAACCACGACAACTGACGATTAACATTTAATCATTAAACATAAAAAAAGATTTATTCGCATTTTTTTTTATATTGAATATATATGTTTTTGTAATTTCTAAAGTTAAAAAATAAAATATTTACGATATTATATTTATTTTATATTTAATTAGTTAATGAATAATATTATTTTAATACGGATCGATTTATATTCAAACCGGTTTCAAACTGACTGAAACCGTGTCCTACTGGGCTGGGTTATTTTACCCTAGAAATTGGATTCAAACCAAACCTGATTCTCTACAAACCCGTTTTGACCATGTTAGCTTTTGAGGCCGATTTGGGCATCTTTATTAGGCAAGCTCGAGCTCAAACTGAGCTTGGAAGAGCTCTTTTACACTCAGTGCCAACCTATAGTTTTTTTTTTCAAAAAGAACCCGTAAAATTTAGTAAGGGTGAGGATTATACGAGATGACAACCCGAAAAGGCCAACCCAAATACCCTAGACCGGACCAACCCAAAACATTCTACATACATGTGGGTTAGGTCCTTGGTCTTTGGAGTTTTTTTGGATCTCTGATCTTGGTTGGTCCTAACCTGAATACCCTACCCGAGAACCAGCCAAGTAAAAAAAACACTAAACAACTATTACCTTATCACCTACACACGTACGTGAGAATATTGGACCACAACTTGATGACCTGTCGTTGGGGTCATGCACAAACCTAATTAACCTAGGTAGCTAGGGTAAGCCAGGTATCGTATCCACGGGGAGCATGTGGTTAGTGTTACACGATTCGTTTGATTATTAAACTAACTTACTAATTTAAATAAGTAAACTATTGTCTCTTGACCGTAAATGGATGTGGATGAGATTAACTAAAAAGATTACTTTAATAAACAAAACAAAACTTAGACTTGGTTTGGAACTATTGAGATGAAAGAGATCACAACCAGGTTTTAGGAATGTAATTGAATACATGGTTTATGTTTCATCTAATCTTGAAATCGCATAGACATAACTTGTTTATCACATATGTATGAATGATAATTACCAACTCGATATCTGATTATGTAAATTAATTAGTAAACTAACTAATGCCATAATCTAGAAACTTTATTTGCAATCACCGATTAATGATGATAACCTAATTACTACTCAATGGTTAAAAATGTAAAACTGATAACTTGATAAGTAATAATCAAATCAACTAACACGAATCTTTAATCAACACATGATTCAAAACACATAAACGAATAAAAGTTGTTAAACAATCAAAGTTTATGTCTTGACTAGGTAAGAACATAAGAAAGCATAATCAAATCACAAACCATCCACCCAGAGATGATCACTGATGGTTAGTCTTGCATCTTCATCATAATCTCTTCAATCTTCAACTTGGGCATATGACTCGTGATCAATTGATGTTAAAGAGAGTTCCAAAGGCTCTAAATAGTCTAAATATTTGTTCTTGGGGTTGGAGACAAGACTCCTTTCGAAACCCTAATGTTAGGGCTTTTATATGATTCAAATTTCAAAATTATCCACCATGATACGCAACAGGCCGTAAGTTACGGCCAGGCCGTAAGTTACGGCCTCCATATTTTGGTTGTGATCTTCTTTGTTTTCAGCACGTGTCAAGCAATAATCTTCATATCTTCGATATCCTTTATGAATAATACCATTAAACTTCATTTGACCTACATTTCAAAAGCGCAACAAAGTAATATCATTTGATATATAGAATATATTAAAAGTGCAATATTGAGTATGATACGTGCAAGCATATTAACCAATTATCACATCCCCACACTTACCCTTTTGTTTGCCCTCAAACAAACTCTCTTGTAACACTTCAACACTAATCAATCAAATACGTTAATAATCTCTTAACCTTGTGTGAGTTATCCCAAGGCATACCTGGCTCTAATATTTATATCATTCAAGATTGGCAACCCAACAAGTAACCACTTGTTTGAAAACTTAAGATCACCTAACCAAGCATAACTTACCTTCGGCTTCCAACACACATGCATTCATACCTCTCACAATGATCACTCCTCTCGGGTTGCTTTCTGGACTAGTGATTATATACTAGTATATCTGGAACACTCAAACCAATAATGCCCATTATTATCATAAGCTCATATAACAATCACATCTCCATGAACTAACACACTACCCTACACAAATCAAGAGGTCTTTTTGTAATGTTAGGCTAGGGTTAAGGGTATGCAAAAGGATTTAAAGTGGCAAGAATTCACATACTATTATAAACTTGGATCACATTGACCCGAACACACTACAAGAATTCACATTATTTTTGTTGCTCCATATCTTGGCATTATTTTTGTTGCTCCATATCTTGGTCATTTTGACCTCATATATCGCCATTTTTTCTTTTTCTCTGTTTATATATATATATATATATATATATATATATATATATATATATATATCAACCATATTTGTTGATGATTGTTATCTAACACAACACTTCAACTCAAAAAAAGAAAAAAAAAATACCAGAAAACTTCGACATGTCACAAATTGGATTTCACCACGCGACTTAACTAAAAAGGCTAAAAGTTTAATAGGATTAATGATATGGCTCATTCAAATGACACGTTGGGGCTCAAAGGGGTGTCTAAAGGGAAAATGCTAAGGTAGGGAAGTCAAATGAAAAGGTCTGAACAAAATGGCTATCCTAATGCCTCTATCATGTTTGTGCAAAGTAATGGTTTCTAATCTTGACATGTATTAGTTACATGAGTTCTAAAATAGATGCACATTATGGTAAACCCTCAATACAATAAGAAAAGAGCAACTAACTATATCATGGAAAATGTTTAATTAGGCTCAATTTCTCACGGAAACGAAGGAATGGGTTAAGGATGTGAAAGATGCATGTTGTCCACTGTCTAGTTAGCTATACCTAACCAGGCAATCATACTTTATTTTATAGAAAACTACCAATTGGGCATACCTTCCTATGACTTATGGCTTACCATGCCAAGGGATCTCTATATATACACAAGCAAGTGATACTTAGCGATTTACATTGAGAAATTAGGTTTGTTGCACAATTAAATTCGTTTAAACGCTTCTTCTTATTTGTATTTATTTTTTTTTCAAAATATTCAAAATATTTGCAACTTTTCTGAATTTTAAGATTTTAATCACCTCATCCCCACACTTGGGCTACATTGTCCCCAATGTGGAATGAGTTTATTAAGACCTTAGTTCCCCCAAGTGCAAGGCTAAATTCCTCATCATTGTGCTATGCATACCAAGACTCGACATTAGTGAAAATTTAAATTAACACATTCCCAAAACAAACAAGTTTGTTACGCCGCCAAGTACATAGAAGACAACTACCAATCCACATAATGCAACTAAAGACAAGAAGTAACAACTTAAACATCATAATAGCATAAGTTCAGGGAAAAGCACGTGGACCTGATCTCATGTGATCAGAGAGTGCAAGATCATCCATCATATGGTGGTCGGGGGTATGGCTGACCAAACATGCTCTCATACAAACTCCGCTGGATGGTCATCATGTCATATGGGTCTGCTTGAGTAGAACTACTGTCTGCTTGACCTATGTTGGTGTCATATGACACCCACTCTGATGGCGTTGACTGCGGGTAATGGGGCATCTGATGGCTCTGCGCATATGGAACAAGATCAGGAGATCTCCAGTCAGTAGGGTGGGGCCTCTCGGTGTATGGAAGACCCTGCTGAAAGTCGTGATAATGTCGGATCTCTTCATGATATCTGAAATCTTCATTCCGATAGAGCTCTTGTGTATAAATCATTGTTCGCCTGTACATCCGATTCTCTTCAATTTCCTGCGTTTGCCTGTCAAACATAATTTGCTCACAGTCAGTCCATCGATTAAAATTAGTGGGGTGCGCTTGTGCTATTGCGTTCCCGTCACTGCGTTGATGAGGTCTCCGCTCCTCACGAGGCACATCATCTGCTGCTGCGGGTGTCGGCTCCACTCGTTCTTCTTCCTCGGCATCTTCTTTCAATACCTCCATGCATCACCCACCTTTTCTGTTGGTCAACCGGTAAACACGTGCTGTCTCTTGATACAACCATTCTGTAGCTGCTAATGTGTCTAGGCGGAATGGTACGTGCTTAAACTTCTGAGGCTTCACTCTGCGAGGCAACACATTAGCCCTCTTTAGCAAATTGGAAAGCAGTCGATAATGTGGAATAGATTTTCTATCGACTTTTTCTCTGGTTTCCCACACATTCCACAAGATAAGATGGCGGGATGATAGGAAGAGTGTTCCCGTCACGAGAGCATGCAAAATCATCACTTCATACAATCTGACTGACCCTTTATCACCTAGTCGAGGCATTACATTCTAGTTTAAAAATATCATAAGTAGCTTGGGTAATGGTCTGAGATGTTGCCGGCGTAGAGGCCATCTTGCTACATCTGTGCCTTGAGGCACAACAAACAGTGCTCTGATCCTATCTCTCCATGTGTCTTCATTGGCTTTCTTACAAGCTAGCAATGCATCAGAGGGATATTCATATGGTTCATCATCGTCGGCTCCCGTGTCGAAGTTGGCTATTCTACTCAAGGTCTCAAATGATAGTGTTACGGGCTTGCCATTGACCTTTCCTACCAACTCCATTATCACCGGTAGGTTATTGCCTGGTTTCTTTTGAAGTGTTGACATCCACTCTATAATTGCATCCATGTAAATATGATCTCTCCCATCATTGTTAAAGGTCATATGTTCTTCCCATCCCAATCTTGTAAAGCAATCAGTAATCCTGAATTTGTCAAAATGATCTTGATTAATTTGCCTCTCACAGATCATGAGGGAGTGAAGTGATCCTTTAATGTCTCTCATCTTCTTATGATATAGCAAAGGCTGAACTTCTTCTGCAAATGAAGATAAACGTCTACTTTTTCTCCACTTGGGTAATCCATTATCATTATACTCTTCCTCGTCTCCAGACTCTTCTTCTTCCTCCATATCAGTGTCTTCTTCCTCAGCCCTAGGTGGATCCGATTCAGGAAACTTCCTCCTTTTAGTGCCCGATGTTGAAGCAACCGCTTTCCCCTTACCTTTTTGGTTATTACCTGCCATTAATCCTGCAATCAAACAATAATTAAGTCACTTAACAGTAATTAACGTGTATGATAGTTTATGATGTCGCTAGTGATAATCTTTTACATGGTTACTTTACTAGTTGAAAAAGGAGTTTAAACCTTAAACAAAGATACCAATTCCATCAAAGAAAAGTTACATATAACTTATTATTACTCATTGCATTTGTAACATCATAATTCTCAACATAACAACATCCCTAACAACATGAACTAAGTGACCAATCTGGATACCAATTCACCCTTAGATTATCGACATTAAGCATTCAAGGTTCACATGTTATACATATAGAACAAGAAATTTGAAAAGGTCTAACGATAATCACACCTACAACTAACCCTTAACCAAAATCTTCCCCACGCTTGAATCATACTACCATATTGACATCAACAATTCATTAATTTCTAGAAATTGATGTAAAACCTGTGATATGTCTCAAAACAACCTAGTTTTACTAACATCATGTAATTCATGGTCTCAACAACACAAGACATGCCATGTTCCTGATAGATTAACTCAATAATCATCATAAGTAAAGTGAGTACCTTCAATGATAAAGGAAATTAGTAAATAACATACCTTTTTGTTGTTAAAGTGATGTCTACAAAGAAAGATGCAACCTTGACAACAATGTCACCAAAACCCCCAAAACTCTCGAGTCCTCTTGTTACTAGATCTAACAAGCGATCACGAATTTGGGAAAACTAAACCATGGGTTATGTTTGTCTCGAGAAATTAAACCAGATGCATATGAACTTTCTAGGTTTTGATGAAGAATTGAAGAAGTTATGTGATAGAGAAGAACTAGGGTTCTTGATGAGTTTTTGAGAAAGAAGGTGAAAGTAAATGAGAGAATGTGAAGAAAACTGGTGTTTTGGTGATGGATTAAGGTTAAAACCCGAAAGATGTGGTAAAATTTAGTGTTGGATCGGGTTTCCATGTGGTTTTGCGGGCAACCCGCGACCAGCCTCGACAGGCCGTAACTTACGGTCTAAGGCAGTAAGCTACGGTCACTCTTTTGTGCTGAGACCGTTTGTTGAGACCGTAAGGCAGAAGGTTAGGCCGTTTGATTGGGCATAGGCCGTAAGCTACGGCCTTAGGCCGTAAGTTACGACCCTGTGTTTTCCAACAATTTTTTTTTGTGTTTTACTTTAACTTGATTGAAATTTTACTTGATAAAAAAATTAAATAATATAAATTTGTTTAAATAATATGAAAATATATAAAATCTTTTTGTTGTTTTGGTTGGCGGAAAAACACAGCCACTCCCCCCACTAATTGTGCATTGCCCTCAATAGCACCTATATTTACCTTAAAATCCACAGACTTCCCCCTGCTGATGAATATGCATCCAATGACTGAAACAAAAGACAAACGACGACACAAACACAAAGACACAATAAATAACCATCACTTTTGTAGGAATCATGGTTGCATTTAGCATATGCAACAAGCCTTTTAAACCCCTCGGTAGGCCCGAGTAGACGAGTTAAGTCTGTGAGGGTTTCTAGTGAACATACCTACAAAGTTCTCGAGTTGCCTCTCGTAAAGCGCTAAGTTTTAGGTCTTCAGCCAGACCGTACCTGATATACTAGTTTGTCTCATATGTTGGTGAATCCATAAGGAATTTCACTGAATCCATTTGTACCTTGTTGATGTCAGTCGCCTCCAAATATGGTTTCAATCTGTGACCATTCACTACATATCTTATGTGGTCTTTCGGGTCTTCAATTTCAATATCTCCATAGTGACTAACCCTTGTAACAATAAATGGACCTGTTCATTTACTTTTTAGCTTCCCTAGAAAGAACTTTAATTTGGAATTGTAAAGCCACACTTTCTGATCCACTTTAAAAGATTTCTGTCGGATTTTGGCGTCATGAACTGCTTTCATCTTATCTTTATATGCCGATGCACAATCAAATGCTTCATTCCTTAATTCTTCTAATTCACATAGCTGTAACTTTCTCTCTTTACCTACAGTTTCATAATCCATGTTGACAGCTTTCACTACCCACAATGCACGGTGGGTTAACTCGACAGGCAAATGACAACCTATCCTATATACCAAGCGATATGGTGTGGTTCCAATAGGAGTTTTGAAAGCGGTTCGGTATGTCCATAAAGCATCATTTAAACGTAAAGACCAATCCTTTCGGTCAGGTCTTATTGTCTTTTGTAAATTCTCTTTAATTTGCCTATTCAAAACCTCAACCTAACCACTTGTTTGTGGGTGGTATGGTGTTGCGACTCGATGATTTACACCATATCGTTTGAGCAACTTTCCAAAGTTAAAGTTTTTAAAATGAGACCCCCCATCACTTATGATCGCATGAGGGATGCTAAATCTTGAGAAAATATTGTTTGTACAAAGTTGCAAACAATGGTATGGTCGTTTGTTTTAGTGGCAATGGCCTCATTCCACTTAGACACGTAATCCACTGCTACTAGAATATAGTAATTGCCATGTGAATTTGGGAATGGTCCTATGAAATAAATCCCCCAAACATCGAAAATGTCAACCACAAGGATTGGTTTCATGGGCATCTCATCCCGTTTAGAGATACTACCAAGTTGTTGGCATCTTAAACGTTGTTTAGCATAAATTGAGGCATCTTTAAAAATTGTGGGCTAGAATAACCCGCAAGATAGAATCTTATGCCCGGTCTTTTGGCCACTGAAATGTCCTCCACATGCAGACGAATGGGTTAGCGTCAACACTTCTTGCACTTCCTCTTCTGGTACACATTTTTGATAATCTGATCAGCATCAACTTTGAAAAGGTTTGGTTCATCCCAAATGTAATGCTTTGCTTGAGCTAGAAATTGTTGTCTTTTCCTCTTTGACCAATGATCCGGAACTATACCTGCAGCCAAATAATTAACTATGTTAGCAAACCAAGGCAAAGTGGAGATTGCTAATAAATGCTCATCAAGAAATGTTTCGTTTATCACTTTAGACTCATCCCCTTACATAACAATTCTGGATAGATGGTCAGCCACAATATTCTCACAACCTTTCTTGTCGCGTATCTCCAAATAAAACTCTTGTAATAGCAAGACCCTTCGAATCAACCTCGGCTTGGCATCCTTCTTCTCCATCAAATACTTCACTGCACTATGGTCTGAATATATAATGACTTTGCTTCCCTAAATGTAAGACCTGAACTTATCAAGAGCATATACTACTGCAAGTAATTATTTTTCAGTGGTTGTGTAATTCAATTGAGCACCATCTAATGTCTTACTAGCATAATAAATCGCTACGGGTTTTTTAGTCACCCCCTGTCCCAATACAGCCCAGATTGCGAAATCACTAGCATCACACATAATTTCAAATGGTAATGACCAATTTGGTGCTTGCAAAATCGGGGCTTCAACCAATTTTTCTTTAAGTGTTGTAAAAGCTTTTAAACATTCTTCATCAAAAACAAAAGGCACATCTTTTACAAGCAAATTACATAATGGTTTGGTGATTGTGCTAAATCCTTTTATAAATGTCCTATAAAATCCCACATGACCCAAGAATGAAAGTATGCCTTTGACATTCGTGGGGGGAAGTAAAGTTGAAATTACTTTGATTTTTGCATGATCAACCTCTATCCCACATTTAGAAATGACATGTCCTAAAACAATACCCGCTTGAACCATAAAATGACTTTTTTCCCAACTTAAAACCAAATTAGTTTCGACACATCGTTTCAATACTTTGGTTAATTGCATGAGACAACTGTCAAACGATGGACCAAATATTGAAAAGTCGTCCATGAAGATCTCTAAAGACTCCCCAACCATATCTGAAAAGATACTCATCATACACCTTTGAAAGGTGGCTGGGGTGTTACAAAGTCCAAATGGCATTCGCCTAAACGCGAAAGTACCATATGGACACGTAAACATTGTCTTTTGTTAATCGTCAGGATGAATGGCAATTTGATTATACCCTGAGTAACCATCTAGAAAGCAATAAAACTTCTTACCTGCTAGCTTCTCAACTATTTGATCTATAAAAGGGAGCGGGAAGTGATCTTTAGAGGTAGCTGCGTTTAACTTTCTATAATCAATGCATACCCGCCACCTGGTAACGGGTCGGGTAGCAACATGCTCACCTTGTGCATCTTTAACAATTTGGATGCCCGATTTCTTGGGCACCGTCTATGTCGGACTTACCCATGTGCTATCGGAAATAGGGTAAATGATTCCGGCATCTAACCATTTTAACACCTCTTTCTTGACAACGTCCCTCATGTTGGGATTGAGCCTTCTTTGTGTGTCATGTGCGGGTTTTGCATCTGCATGAGTAATAATTTTATGCATAACAATTGATGGACTAATACCTATCAAATCTGATATGGTCCATCCAATTGCCACCTTGTGCTCTTCTAATACCTTCAATTGTGCTTCCTCTTGATCATTCTCTAAATCTGATGTAATTACACCGGTAATGTTTGGCTTTCTCCCAGGAATGCATACTTTAGATGCTTTGGCCACTCCTTGAGTTCCATAATTGGGGAACTTTCTAACAATAGTTTCAGCTTTGAATCAATGTGCTCGGGTAGAGGCTCCACTTGATGAGTCCATGGTGGTCTACCTTCTTGAATTGCCAACACCTCCAGTTGCTTTTCTTCTTCCTCCAGCTGTTGCACAAATTCAGCATCTTCCCTGTCACATAAAACACATGTCTCCTTGGTGCTATCTCATTTTCATGAGGATCACACCCATCAATAATGTCCGCCATAAAGCATTCATTACCAACCGGAGAATTAGATGCATTTTCATAAACATTGACTCTTAACTTATGGTTTCCAAATGTCATGTCGACTGTTCCATTTCTATAATTAATTTGAGCATTTGCGGTTGCTAAGAACGGTCGGCCAAGAATGACGTTAGATTGTTTGTTGTTATCAATAGCCGCATAATCAAGAACCAAGAAATCCACAGGATAGTAAAAATCTTCCACCTTTACAATTACATTGTTACTATTCCACGGGGAAGTTTAAGAGTAAGATCAGCCAAAACCATGGTGGTTTCGGCTTTTTGAAGTGGACCAAAGTCATACTGGTCATATAAACTCCCTGGTAGGATACTAACACTAGCTCCGAGATCTAATAACGCCCTAGCCATTTTAAAGTCACCTACTTGAATGGGGATAACAGGCGCCCCTGGATCCCGAAGCTTTGGTGGAAGAGCACCTGATAGAATGGCACTCATATTTGTAGGCACATCAAGTTTCTTAGGAAACTTATGATTTCTTTTTTGAGTACACATATCTTTCAAGTACTTTGTGTAAGCAGGGACCTATTTAATTGCGTCTAAAAGAGGTAGATTAATTTTAACTTGTTTGAAAACCTCCCACATTTCTTCTTGTTGTGGGCCTCTTTTATTGATAGATGAAACTTTTACCGGGTCATTTAAAGCTGCTGGATAAGGAATTGTATTAGCCTTCCATACCCTTTGTATTCTTTTGACTTATCATTTAAAGCCAGTTTACTTTCTTCTTGAAAAGTTACCTTTTTTAATGTTTTAGACACAACCGGTTACTACTCATCATCACTATTTACAGTTTCATCAACATCCTCCGCCATTCCTTCTACAAAGGGTAGTGGAGGGACGACTTTGTTGTCATATACCTTACCATTACGCAGATTACTTACCTGATTGACATGATGTTTCACATTAGAGCTTTGATGTTGTCGATTCACTGTTGTATCACTTGGTAACTTGCCCGGGTTCTTCCTAACTTGAGCAACATCTTGTGCAAGTTTTCCCACTTGTTTGTTCAATGCTTCATATGCTTTATCTCTTATTTCATTCTCCTTCTTGTTTTCCTTCATCATGTTCATAAGTGCATCCAACTTTGAGTTAATAGAATCATCATTACTTGACGTTCCTATTTGATTACCTTGGTAATTCTTAAATGAGCTGCCTTGTTGACCACCTTGATTGTAGATACTTTGATTGTAGTAATTTCTTTGATAGATACCCTGATAGTTCCCTTGTTGGCGGTTTTGATACGGCTTATTACCGTGATTGTAACCTTGAAAGTTCGGGTTCATTTGGTTAGCAGCATTTCCATACCTGAAATTAGGATGATTCCTTAATCTGGGGTGATAAGTATTGGAGTTCATATCAAACTGCTTTCTTTCTCCATATAATTGATTCACCTCTTCATGTTGTCCCAACAACAAAGGACAATCTGCACTTGAATGCCCTAATTCCCCATATTCATTCACACATCAAATCCACTTAAGCTACATCTTTGGCTCCCACACGTCCTAGCTTGGCCAATTGCCTTTCCAAAGAGGCAATTCTTTCTTTAGTCTCATGGTCAATAGTAGTTGACCTTGCTGGAGCAGGCTTTGACCTTCTACTAGCCGAAGCTTCTGCCTTGGAGTTCTTACACATTCTTTTAAAAACTCCCAACCCATGTCTTCATGATTAGACAAGAACGTACTGTTACTTGTGGAATACAAATATTTTCTTTCCTCCGGTGTTAATCCATCTGAAAACGCCTTAATCAATTCCCACCTTTCAATGCCATGATAAGGGCACATGCAGATCAACTCTTTGAATCTTGTAAATGCCTCATGAAATTGTTACCTACTTGTTGTTGAAAGGATCGAATGGCATCTCTTGTATCACTAGTCTTTCCCATAGAGTAGTATTCCTCAAGAAAAACCCTTTGCATTTCTTGCCAAGTATGGATGATGTTATCAGATAGTGTGAGAAACCATTGCTTAGCTCGATCTTTCAAGGTGAATTGAAACAGTCTCAGTGTGACATCCGGTACTTTTCCGTTACCAAACTCCGTTAGTTCCGTTAGGTCTTGCATACACGTGTCGTGAGCACACACTAGTTGTCGTTGAATGTTGGTGAATTAATAAAAAATAACAAAGATTATCAGATAATAACTTAATAAAAAATTAATTATTAAGTTGTGTTTATGTGCTTACGTGATTTAAATATTATTTGTAAATTTTATCTTGTAACGTGGTAACGTGTTATATTTATTTCGTGTATCTTGTGGCTAGTGAAAATTATGCATGATCATTATTGTTAGTTTATAATGTTTATATTTTGTAGTTAAAACCCTTAAATAGTGTTAGAAAGATTAGTTATAATAAAATATAAGCAATAAGGGGTTAGGAGGTAACATTCTAAATATAATATTTACTAAAAATTAAAACCCTAATCCCCCCATAACCCCCAAAGTCGCGGCCGACCTCCTCTCTCCCTTGCGATTTTTGACCAAGAACAACAATCAAGCTTTGATTTTGATAGAGTTTCAAAGGTTACAACACGTTAGCGACTTCAATTCTTGGTTATTACGCGATTAAATGTTAGATTTTTATGAGTTTTTCATGATTTCTTTGGTTGGCCGAACCCTAGTTCGATTCTTGCTTAGAATGTCAAATTTTTGATTGTTTGTTGATTGTATGATGTTAGTTAGATAGCATTGATAATAGTTTACGTGGATTGTACAAGAAATTCGTGATTTTGATGCGTGGATCATACCTTACTAATAATAGTAACTTTATTGCATGAACTTGTTGATTTGATGATGAATTGATGATGTTATGATGCTAATGATGTTGTATGAATGTTGGAATTATGATAATTATGCTAGAAATCCAAGAATTGATCATGTAGTTCATACCTTGCTAAAAATAAAACTTTTGGATATAAGATTGGTGAATTATGATGATTTGATGATGTTGAACATGTTTAAATGATAGTTATGAGCCTGAATAGGTATTGTGTTGATGAATTCATGATTGAATTGAGCGTTAGATTGATTTTGGGATGTTACTTTCCCAAAAGGGAAACTTTAATTGTGTAGAATCTTGGATATGATGAATTGGGCATGTATGGAATGTTAGGAACATGTTAGCATGTTCATTGATGGTGTCTAATATGGTGGAGTGGATTAATTGAGTTATATGGATGCTTGCTTGGTCATTTGGAAATTGGGATTATTAGTGGGTATACATGTTGATGGACTAGGTTGGGTGATTATAGGATCATGTTTGGGAATTGTAATAGATCATTGTTAGGTAGGTTGATTGGCATGAATCTTGTTGAATAATGTGATAATGATCGTCATACACACGTGCGAATCTGAGGCCCCTACTTAGTAGGATTGGTAGGGTTTAGGGTGTGAAGTCGTGAATGGCTTCACATGGCATGTTGTGCATGATTGGACTCTATGTATAATGCATTAGTTATGGTGTAATTATGTTGAGCATGATGATTACTTGAGATTTGCTTTAATTGTATAAGATGTGTAAAGTATGATATAGTGTTGAATACCATGAAAGTCCTCACACTTTCGGATCGTTAATAATGGTAACTAGCTGGAAATCTTGGTAGTACTACTGGGTCTGACGAGCCCCACCTGTGCGACTCGAGGTCAAACGGGTGCAATTTTGTCCTAACATAAACATTGTCACGACCTGGTAAGTCATGACGGGAGGCAACAAACGAAACACATTCAGCTTCGATCGCGAAATCAATATGATTATTACTTGTGAATTTAGACTAGCTATCTAATTCATGCACTCTTATATTTTATACTGATACAGTTATGTTTTACTAAAACTCTTGAACTCACCAACCATTGTGTTGACTCTTTTAGTGTGCTATTCTCAGGTTGAAGTTACTATTGCATAGGTGCACATTCACGGGTCAGCATTGTAGATGTCAGCATTGTTGGAACCCTTTGATGGTTTTTGGTTGTTAAGCATTTATGTATTTGTTTTGCACAACGTTGGGCTCGTGTTTGCGCATGTTTACATTGTGTTACATTATTCTGGTTTTCATGTTTGTTAAACGCTTCCGCATCATTTTAAAGTTAAACTCTGATTTTGGTTGTATGTTCATATAGAGTCGTTCTGAGTAACTAATGACTGAGATCCTGGTTTGTCACATGCCTCGCGGTAAAACCCCGCAAGTGGATTTTGAGGGTGTGAAAGATTGGTATCAGAGCCATTGGTTATAGAGAACTAGGTTGCATACATACTAGACTATAACCGCATAGTTTGTTAGTTACTCGTCACTTACTTCCTTACTGTATACTCATTGGCATACGCATCACGTACTTCACAGCATGGCATCGTTATCCCGTGATTTGGGCAAGAGACTGGCGCGATCTGAGTCACCTCCTACTTCTCCCGTACCTGATAGGGGATTTAACTGGCCCCAACATCCTTATCCACCTGGCGAGATAGACTGGGATTAGCCTTTCATACTGCCTGAACTCGATCCTCCGCGGAACTGGGATTTCTACCCCACCTACATAAACCGTATGGCTTATAGAGAGCGTGTACCACCTGTAGCTCCTACCCGACCTAGGACTAGGTCATCGACAGCCTCTGCATTGCCTACTCTTCCTACCCTGGACATCCCTCTCGAGCAGGCGTTTGCAGCTTTAGTGGCCACTCTAGACACGGAGCAACAACGGATTAGAGGACTCACTGATGAGAACTCTGCCTTACGATTTGAGATGCGTCAGTTGCGCAACCAGGTAGAGAAGCTCCAGGAGCGACTATCGATGGCCATTAGTGGGCATCATGCTCTGGTAGGCAATGTGCTAACGGTTACCGAGCGCATGAACGCGCAGGATCATCAGAACATAGTGGTAGATGATAGATTTGCTGACCTAGAGTCACAGCTAGCAGCGCTTCAGATTGACGGCTTCAGATTGACGAAGCCCCTGCACCTGCAGAAGACCTTGAAGAAGAAGATCCGGAGGAAGAACCAGAAGAAGCACCTAAGGAAGCCCCGGAGGAAGAAGAACCAGAAGAAATGGAAGAAGACAGTGACGGATCTGACGTGTTGGACTGATTCTACTTTTACATGACTTGGACTATATAGTGTTCCTTTCCTTTTGAAACCTATGTGGGAAGGGTTGTTTCCCACCCAACTGAAAAACTAAAATTTTGACATTGATGGAATATTTTGTGAATCATTTACAATTTATCTATCTTTGGTTATTATTTGGTTATAAACGTTGTGGTTGTGAAAAATTCATTATTTCTTATTATTTACTATACCTTAATGAGATTAATGTGTTGAATGTTACTTATTATTGTATTTGTGAATGTAAAGTGAAATATGGACGGACGCGAAAGGGGACGTGGAAGCGGGCGTGGCGCGGGACGCGGCGCGGGACGCGGACGCGGTGCAGCTACGGTGAACATGACTCCCACTGAGCTGGCTGCTTTGATAAATGAACATGTACATGCGGCAATGGCTGCTGCCCAAATTGGACAGCCAGCAGGTAAATGATAAAAGTGGTTTAATCGATTATCCTAGCTGCTCGTCTAGGCTACTCAACTAATGTTTGGTTTGTCGAAACAGGACCCCCACCCTGTACCTAAAAAACCTTTATGTATTGCAAGCCGCCCCATACCTACAACGGGACTGAAGGAGCTGTGGGACTAGTACGATGGTTCGAGAAGACAGAATCAGTCTTCGTAAAATGTAACTGTCCACCAGCTGATCAAGTGAAGTACGTGACTGGAACCCTTGAAGGCGCAGCTCTTTCTTGGTGGAATGCCCAGGTGCAAATGCTAGGTCAGGCAATGGCTAATGACCACCCTGGGATGAATTCAAGGAGATTATGATAGAGGAGTATTGCCCCCGAAACGAGGTGCAGAAGCTAGAAATGGAATTTTGGCAACTCAAAATTCAAGGCTCCGAGATTGAAGCCTACATGACCCAGTCTCATGAGTTGGCCACACTATGCCCGGGAATGGTTAATGAGATGCACAAAAGGATTGAGCATTACATACGTGGTCTGGTGCCCGAGATCCAGAGTATGGTGACAGCCTCAAACCCTGTGACCATACAACAGGCTATCCAGTTAGCCCACAGGCTGACTGATTAAGCAGTAGAGCAGGGAAGATTACCCAAATGGGGCGCAGTGGCTAGCGTACCCGATAACAAACATAAGTGGGAGAATACTGGTAATAAAGGCTCATCCTCCACCAACCAGCAACAACAACAACAGTAGTACGTTCAGCAACACCAACCTCACCAACAACAAAGAAAGTTCGATAACAATCGTAACTTTAATCAGTCATCTTCGGCACCACAGGGACAAGGAGGCTATGTGGGGAAAAATCCCAAATGAAACTGATGCAATTACCACCACACCGGCAGGTGTGACAGTTTCCGATGCTAGCGTTGTGGTAAATTTGGACACGCAGCAAAAGATTGCCGTAGTGAATTGATGAGGAAGCCACAACAACCTCAAGAAACGCCAAAAGGTTGCTTTGAATGCGGGAAAGAGGGCCATTACAGGAGAACCTTTCCACAGCTGAGGAAGAACAGAAATGGTGGAAACAACAAGAACAACAATGGCAACAACAACAACAACAACCAACAATGACAATGGCACAATAACGGTGGTAACAACAGTGGGGCAAAAGGAAGAGCTTTTGTCATCGGTTCATGTGAATCTCTAAACGACCCTAATATTGTTACTGGTAAATTCTCTGTTAATGGTCGTTTTGCTACCGTACATTTGATACTGGAGACGATAGAAGTTTCATCTCCACTAAGTTTAGTAGTCTCTTAAGTGATATGCCCTCAGCGTTAGAATCTAATTACATCGTAGAGTTAGCTGACGGTAAGCATGTTCACGTAACACATATCCTTAGGGGTTGTAAGATAGAACTTGCGGGACATACCTTTGACATAGATCTCATGCATGTTACACTCAGGAGCTTTGATGTAGTAGTCGGCATGGATTGGCTTTCAGACAAGCAGGCGGAAGTCATATGTCACGAAAAGATTATACGAATCCCTGTTGGCGAAGAAGTTCTCTCGGTCAGAGGTGAATGGTGTGGTGTAGTGATGGGCATCATATCATACATGAAAGCACAGAAGTTTCCTACGTAAGGGTCAATTAGCTATATTAGCACTCGTCACTGATAAGCAACCAGAAGAAAAGAGGATAGAGGATATCCCTGTCGTTCGTGACTTTCCTGAGGTGTTTCCAGAGGATCTACCTGGATTACCACCTCATCGTCAAGTTGAGTTCCAGATTGATCTAACTCCCGGAGCCACTCCGATCGCGAGACCACCTTACCAGTTAGCTCCAAACGAACTACAAGAATTATTTGCTCAACTACAAGAGCTATTGGATAAAGGGTTTATTTCGACCTAGCTCGTCGCCTTGGGGAGCGCCAGTTCTGTTTGTTAAGAAGAAGGATGGCACATTTCGAATGTGCATTGACTATAGAGAACTGAACAAGGTTACGATCAAGAATAGATACCCGCTACCTCGTATAGATGATTTGTTCGATCAACTTCAAGGATCAAGCTACTGTTCTAAGATTGACTTGAGGTCTGGGTACCATCAACTGAGAGTTTGAGAGGAGGACATCTCGAAGACAGCTTTCCGTACACGTTATGGTCATTACGAGTTCTTGGTCATGCCATTCGGGTTGACGAATGCACCAGCCGTATTCATGGATCTCATGAATCGTGTGTGCAAACCCTATCTCGATCAGTTTGTTATTGTGTTTATTGATGACATATTGATCTACTCAAGGACCAAGGAAGAACATGAGGAGCACTTACGTTTAATCCTGGAATTACTCAGGAAAGAGCAACTGTACGCCAAGTTTTCTAAGTGTGATTTCTGGATACGTGAAGTGCAATTCTTGGGTCATATTGTTAATGAGAAAGGGATACATATCGATCCAGCAAAGATTGAGGCGATAAAGAATTGGTCAGTTCCCAAGACGCCTAGTGAGATACGACAGTTTCTTGGACTGGTAGGATATTATCGACGGTTCATTTAAGGATTTTCCAAGATCGCACAACCTCTCACGGCTTTGACTCATAAAGGAACACCGTATAAATGGGGTGATAGTCAAGAGTCCGCTTTCCGGTTACTGAAGCAAAAGCTGTGTAGCGCGCCGATATTGGCATTACCGGAGGGAAGTGATGACCTTGTAGTTTATTGTGATGCTTCTGTTCAAGGACTTGGTTGTGTCTTGATGCAGCGAGGTAAAGTGATAGCTTATGCCTCGAGACAACTGAAGGTTCATGAGAAGAACTATACCACCCATGACTTGGAGCTGGATACGGTAGTTTTTGCCTTAAAGATCTGGAGACATTACTAGTACGGTACCAAGTGCATGATTTACACCGATCACAAGAGTCTTCAGCACATCTTTGAGCAAAAGGAATTGAATATGAGGCAAAGACACTGGGTAGAGTTGTTGAACAACTATGATTATGCTATCAAATACCATCCGGGAAAAGCTAATGTAGTTGCTGACGAGTTGAGTAGAAAAGAAACTGCTAAGCCTCGACGCGTGCGAGCTCTACAACTTACGATTAGCACACAGTTACTTGAACAAATTCGAGAGGCTCAGACCGTAGCTCTGAAAGCAGAAAACATTGGGTCCGAATCCTTACGAGGAATGGACAAACAGCTTGAAGTGAAAGCAGATGGGATTTGTTATTTCATGGACAGACTCTGGATACCTCTGCATGGAAATCTGAGAGACTTGGTCATGAGTGAGGCACACAAGTCTAATTACTCTATACATCCTGGATCTGAAGATGTATCATGACCTGAAGGCGCACTATTGGTGGCCTAACATGAAAGCGGATTAAATGTCTGACCTGCTCGAAGGTAAAAATGGAATATCAGAAACCATCTGGACTATTGCAACAACCTGAGATCCCTATATGGAAGTGGGAGAAAATCTCAATGGATTTCATTACCAAACTACCATGGACTCCTACTGGTTGTGACACGATATGGGTTATCGTAGACCGATTAACGAAGTCCGCTCATTTCTTGGCTATAAAGGAAACGGACAAAATGGAGAAGTTAAGACAACTCTATCTTAAGGAAATAGTTTTGAGACATGGTGTACCAGTCTCAATTATTTCTGACCGCGATGCTCGTTTTACATCGCACTTCTGGCAGTCATTGCAGAAATCCTTGGGTACGCGATTGGACATGAGTACTGCTTATCATCCGCAAACTGATGGTCAAAGTGAGCGTACTATACAGACGTTGGAGGACATGCTACTTGCTTGTGTGATTGACTTCGGGTATAACTGGGAAGTTCACCTACCATTGGTGGAATTTTCTTACAACAATAGTTATCACACCAGCATCAAGGCAGCACCTTTTGAAGCCTTGTATGAACAAAAATGTAGATCACCAGTTTGCTGGGCTGAAATTGGTGGTAGTCAGCTAACAGGTCCCGAGTTAGTGAACGAGACCACTGAGAAGATTGTACAAATAAGGAACCGTATGGCTGCAGCGCGCGACAGACAGAAAAGCTATCCAGATTAGCGACGGAAACCTCTAGAATTTCAGGTTGGTGACAAAGTTTTATTGAAAGTCTCACCGTGGAAAGGGGTGATTTGGTTTGGCAAAAGAGGAAAGCTAAATCCGAGATACGTTGGACCATTTGAGATATTGGAAAGAATAAGTCCAGTGGCCTATCGATTAGCTCTACCTGATTCGCTGAGTGGAATCCATAATGTATTTCATATCTCAAACTTGAAGAAGTGCTTAACCGATGAAACAATGGTAGTACCACTTGAGGAAGTGCAAGTAGATGAACAATTGCACTTCATTGAGGAACCAGTCGAGGTGATAGATCGAGAGGTAAAGACGCTTAAGCAAAGAAAGATACCCATAGTCAAAGTTCGTTGGAACTCGAGACGTGGACCGGAATTCATGTGGGAACGTGATGACCAGATGAAGCTTAAGTATCCTCAACTATTCGAAAAGACGATGCCAGCCGACGAAGGTATTGATTAAATTTCGGGACGAAATTTCTTTCAACATGGGGATGATGTGACAACTCACCCAAAACTCACTCAATTACTTTGTGCCAATGCAGTAGACCAATGATGGAACACACACCATGTAACGTAATTTTCGGGATGAAAATTCTTTCAACATGGGGATAATGTGACATCCGGTACTTTTCCGTTACCAAACTCCGTTAGTTTCGTTAGGTCTTGCATACACGTGTCGTGAGCACACACTAGTTGTCGTTGAACGTTGGTGACTTAATAATAATTAACAATGATTATCAGATAATAACTTAATTAAAAATGTGATTATTAAGTTGTGCTTATGTGCTTACGTGATTTAAATATTATTTGTGAATTTTATCTTGTAACGTGGTAACGTGTTATATTTATTTCATGTATCTTGTGGCTAGTGAAAATTATGCGTGATCATTATTGTTAGTTTATAATGTTTGTATTTTGTAGTTAAAACCCTTAAATAGTGTTAGAAAGATTAGTTTTTATAAAATATAAACAATAAGGGGCTAAAAGGTAACATTCTAAATATAATATTTACTAAAAATTAAAACCCTAATCCCCCCATAACCCCCAAAGTCGCGGCCGACCTCCTCTCTCCCTCTCCCTTGCGATTTTCGACCAAGAACAACAATCAAGCTTTGATTTTGATCGAGTTTCAAAGGTTACAACACGTTAGCAACTTCAATTCTTGGTTATTACGCGATTAAATGTTAGATTTTTATGAGTTTTTCATGATTTCTTTGGTTGGCCGAACCCTAGTTCGATTCTTGCTTAGAATGTCAAATTTTTGATTGTTTGTTGATTGTATGATGTTAGTTAGATAGCATTGATGATAGTTTACGTGGATTGTACAAGAAATTCGTGATTTTGATGTGTGGATCATACCTTACTAATAATAGTAACTTTATTGTATGAACTTGTTGATTTGATGATGAATTGATGATGTTATGATGCTAATGATGTTGTATGAATGTTGGAATTATGAAAATTATGCTAGAAATCCAAGAATTGATCATGTAGTTCATACCTTGCTAAAAGTAGAAACTTTTGGATATGAGATTGGTGAATTATAATGATTTGATGATGTTGAACATGTTTAAATGATAGTTATGAGCTTAATAGGTATTGTGTTGATGAATTCATGATTGAATTGAGCGTTAGATTGATTTTGGGATGTTACTTTCCTAAAAGGGAAACTTTAATTGTGTAGAATCTTGGATATGATAATTGGGCATGTTTGGAATGTTAGGAACATGTTAGCAAGTTCATTGATGGTGTCTAATATGGTGGAGTGGATTAATTGAGTTATATGGATGCTTGCTTGGTCATTTGGAAATTGGGATTATTAGTGGGTATACATGTTGATGGACTAGGTTGGGTGATTATAGGATCATGCTTGGGAATTGTAATAGATCATTGTTGGGTAGGTTGATTGGCATGAATCTTGTTGAATAATGTGATAATGATCGTCATACACACGTGCGAATCTGAGGCCCCTACTTAGTAGGATTGGCAGGGTTTAGGGTGTGAAGTTGTGAATGGCTTCACATGGCATGTTGTGCATGATTGGACTCTATGTATAATGCATTAGTTATGGTGTAATTATGTTGAGCATGATGATTACTTGAGATTCACATGAATTGTATGATAATCTAGTTGTATGATGATCTAGGTAGAACAAGTGGTTGTTGAAGTGACATACGTGAACAACTTGTATGATAGCCATGTATGATGAACTGTTATGCTTGATTAAATGGGATGTCAATAATAATTTCACCAACGGGTCAAACGGGTCAACTGGGTCAATGTGTCTTGTGTTTCCACAACCTTGAGTCCATGTGTTTATAGAGCACTTAGGGTTGATGATGATTCTGTGTACACGTACTCATGTACTTGCGTGTTCTAGGTAACCTCTGAAGGTTGTCTTTCCTCTCTCTTTCAAGTTAGCTTTTATATCGTTCGTGTGCATACCAGGTGAATTCATGCCCCACTCTTTTATACACTCTCTTTTGGGGGAGATAGCATAGTGACTTACAAATGCTTTATTATTATAAGATGTGTAAAGTATGATATAGTGTTGAATACCATAAAAGTCCTCACACTTTTGGATCGTTAATAATGGTAACTAGTGGGAAATCTTGGGTAGTACTACTGAGTCTGACGAGCCCCACCTGTGCGACTCGAGGTCAAACAGGTGCAATTTTGTCCTAAAATAAACATTGTCACGACCTGGTAAGTCGTGACGGGAGGCAACAAACGAAACACAGTCAGCTTCGATCGCGAAATCACTATGATTATTACTTGTCAATTTAGACTAGCTATCTAATTCATGCACTCTTATATTTTATACTGATACAGTTATGTTTTACTAAAGCTCTTGAACTCACCAACCGTTGTGTTGACTCTTTTAGTGTGCTATTCTCAGGTTGAAGTTACTATTGCATAGGTGCACATTCACGGGTCAGCATTGTTGGGACCCTTTGATGGTTTTTGGTTGTTAAGCATTTATGTATTTGTTTTGCACAACGTTGGGCGCGTGTTTGTGCATGTTTACATTGTGTTACATTATTCTGGTTTTCATGTTTGTTAAACGCTTCCGCATCGTTTTAAAGTTAAACTCTGATTTTGGTTGTATGTTCATATAGAGTCGTTCTGAGTAACTAATGACTGAGATCCTGGTTTGTCACATGCCTCGCGGTAAAACCCCACAAGTGGATTTTGAGGGTGTGACACTCAGTCTCACTTCATCTTGTGTAAAGTGATTTCCACCGATAGTGCTACATATTGCATCAAATTCAGTAAGATGCACATATGGTTCTTCTGTTGCAGTACCTCTAAACGTGGGAAGAATAGTGAGATAGTGAAGGCTTAAGTCAAAAGATCTTCCTCTATGATTTGGAGGTGCAATAGGTTTCGGATTTTCAGAAATAGCCGGTTTGAAATGACTATTCACACCTTGTACTGGAGCTCTCTGAGGTCTTCTTTGTTGGTTGACATTATGATTATTAGCCCTACCCCGTTGTTGATTGATAGGTGGTGCATTCCACCCGTATTGGTCATTTCTCCAATTGTGGTTTCCATTATATCCATCACCTCCACCAAAATGTCCATCCCAAGCATCATAATTTGCATCATTATATTTTTCTTCATTGTTATTCCATTCATCTTCATATCTTCATCACCCGTGTGAATACTATGCATGCTCACATGATCGAGGTCATCTCCTTGATTGCGGTTATTTTGATTCATGTGATTGTTGGGTGGTGGTTGATTCAAGCTGTTGCGGTTATTATTCGGTGGTGGGGGGGATTTGGGTTTTGGTTTTGGTTATTAGGGTTCACGGCTGGGTTTTGGTTTGGAGCTACATTTCCTCCTTGTGGGACATCTACCGGTTCCATCTCTACTGACTGAGATGAACTAGAAGCTGCTTGTTCAATGGCACGAGAAATTTGTGGTACTGGAATTCCCGATCTATGCAAAACATGATTTTCTCTTGTTGATCTCTCAATCTCTGGATAAAAAACAGTGGTGATTTCCGACCCAAATAACGAGTATGCATGCAACCTGTCACCTGCACACTGAAACACACCAAGCGTAACAAAGAACAGAAAGAGCAAACAAAACACTAAACAAAACACACGAAATTAAACAAAATAAAAACTATAGTAATCAGTTAATCTAAACACCAAGCGCACAGTCTCCCCGGCAACGGCGCCATTTTGATGACTTGTCGTTGGGGTCACGCAAAAACCTAATTAACCTAGGTAGCTAGGGTAAATCAGGTATCGTATCCACAGGGAGCATGTGGTTAGTGTTACACGATTCGTTTGATTATTAAACTAACTTACTAATTTAGAAAACTGAACTATTGTCTCTTGACTGTAAATGGATGTGGATGAGATTAACTAAAAGATTATTTTAATAAACAAAACAAAACTTAGACTTGGTTTGGAACTATTGAGATGAAAGAGATCACAATCAGGTTTTAGGAATGTAATTGAATACACGGTTTATGTTTCATCTAATCTTGAAATCACATAGACATAACTTGTTTATCACATATGTTGAATGGTAATTAGCAACTCGAATCACAACTTCAAACCGAAAAGGTGGAAGATTGGAAGCATATTCATTGGCGGCATTCATCCTACGTAGGAGTTCATATTCGATCGGCGATATTCATTAGTTTATCATATTCTATCGGCTATCATCAATTCACCATCTTTATCTGTTCATCATCTTCACGATATATTGTAGGTCTTTTACACTGAAAGCGAAGATCTAAAGGAACTTGACAATTTTGCAAAAAGTGGGTTTAACTTAAAATTCTATGATTTAAATTCTAATGTATCCAAGTTCTTTAACTTCTAATCTTTAGCCTTCTTCTTTACATATCTATGATAACATCATATCAACGACAAATAACATGCTAATGAGTGAATGAAGATTGAAGACTATTTGGTGTGCATTTTAGTTAACAAATTAGATATTACTTATGCCAACAGCCTGTTTAGTTTGCATTTTGAGACCGCATATTTGGCAAATAAGTCTTTTTTGTTCATATGTAACTATGTAAGGCAGTAGCGCTTATTTTGAACCCGAAACTCTGAAAGTTTATTAAGTGGCCCACAAATTGTTGTTAAAAGTCTTAGGTAATGGTCATAATGCCAGTTTGAATTTTCAAAAAAAGCAATAGCAGCTGCTCAGAAACATTCCATCAATATATTATTTTGGTCCAACCTAACCCATCATTAGAAACAAAACCAAAATACCTTAAACTAGACTGACCCATCCTTATATGCTCCAGTTCTCGATCACATATTTCATACATTTTGGTGCTTGTTCCAAGCAGGTTCAGGGGGTTCGGTAGGGTTTGGCTCAATGTACACCCCTATATTTTAGAAACCCCTCATTTTTTGATGTCGCCCAACTTATTTTATTTGGTATATTGCAACGGGCCGAATTACACACTTCAGTCCTCAGGTGGTGATCTTAGTGTCATCATGTCTTTTTGGTTAATTGGAATTCATTAAAGACCAAATAAGAAATTAAAATACACATTGACATAAGTTAAAAGGTGTGAAGCGCACATGCAATTATGACAATTTTATTTTCTGATGCTAAGACACCTCGGTAGTTCAATGGCCAACGCCCCTGGTAGCGGGGTCTAGGGGACAACAGCCCATGGTGGGGCCGAGTTGTCTTTTTCTGCAATTCTTGAGACGATTTACTAGAAAACAATCGTTATTTGTATTGCGCGGTTAATATTGTAAGCATTAAACTTTCTAGGATAGAAAAAAATTCTTAAATCAACCAACATAAACATGAAAGCATTAAACTTTCTAGGATTGAGAAAAAAAAATCTTAATTTAACCAACACAAACATCGTACACGGGATTCTCACGTGCCACGCCACACGTGAAAACTAGAATATTGGTCCTTTTCTATTTTTAATACGATAAAAGTTGTTGATCATGTTAATCACACAAACAATACGCATACCTCCATTGTTTGAATATCCAATCTTTACAATATCCTTCAACCAGAATGAAACTGCAACACACAGTAAACTTAAAATCAGTTTCCATATTTCATATAGAAAGCACAATTGGCTTGTTCAAATGGTATATCAAAAGATAATATGTTAAACGCTACTTTTCACCATATTTATTGACAACTATGAGGCCCGTTGTGAGACCCGTAACTGGAAAACTCACAAGGCCCCACCGATATCATGCTAACCAATGAAACCAAGTAAAATACAGCTTTTGCCCTGAGCAGGTGACCATCAAAGGGTTAAAGGCAAAAACCAGTGAAATCACCTAAGACATTCTTCCTTTGAGTATAGTTGTAAACAATGAAAATAACAAAAGCTTAAGTTTTGCAATATGACCAGTCTTGGGTTGTCTATCAAAAGGGATGTTTGATATTACATTTGTAAAATAGATCTTATATTCGCAAAACATCATTTTCAAAACACATGTTCTAATCTGGTTCGCCAAACATTTTCTAATTATGTGTTTTGCAAACACTATAATCAGATAATATCCCTAAGAAATTAATTATTAAAACACCATATAATGAAAATGAAATTCCAACACCATCTAAAAAGAGCTCTTGAGATCTTAACTAGGAAACAAGATAATGTTAAAAGAATTAATTATTTAGAAAAAGCATCTTCATAATATTGTTAGAAAAGGTATATTGCCAGATATATTTTGATAAAAAATGGATTAAATGAAATATTAAAACTATGATGTCAATTGTAAGATATCAGTCAATAGGATTTCTAATAGAATGTTAATGAGATGGTCGTATTGTTAGAGGTGGCAGAATAAATGTGTTTGCTTATAGATTTTGGATTATATTTTATCTCAAATTGGTTGAAATTAACCTAAAGTGTATTTAACATCATAACATGAACCTCCTAAATTGTTTTTTTCAATAACTTAGATTGTTATGGTAACAACATAGTTACAGCAACATGTTTAGCACATTAATAGTAGAAAACAGTGTTCAACTTAGCTGAACACATACTAATTTTTTGCTTGTTTTGACTCATTACCCAACCCACCCAATTTTGCGGCCTTTACTGTTAGTAGATGCCAACTATGGATACTATATAGTAAATTTTAATTACGACGAATAAAAATACATAAAAAATAGAAAAGTTTTGAAACACGAAACTGACCTTTAAAGTGCCATTTCTGCCTGCAATGCAGCAAGTTCATCTTCCTCGGCTTTGTTCTGGTGCTGAGCTGGACGTGTCGGTTGTTTTCCAGCTGGTACATACACTGGTGCTGCAGGTGCAGTGGTGGCTGGCTGCAGAAGCTGTTCCTCCAACTCGGCTCCTTCTAACTCTTCAAGTTCAGCCTCCAACTCATCCTATACTTTTACTTAAAACAGTTAAAAATCACATTATAGGAAAACAACTATTACTCCTCAATTCTCAATAAAAGATATTCAATTTGACCTTTTATGTCAACCTAGTCCCACAAGGATTGCAAGATTATCCCTTTGGGTTGGATATGCAAACTAATTGCAAATAATCCATCGGATTTAAGTCAAAAATCTGGTCTACCAGACATTAAGTTGGAAAATTTTATATATATAATTGAATAAAACGAAGTAAAGGGTACATGCCTCATCAAAATCAGCTGCTGCACCAATAGGTGCTGACAATGCTTCCTGAATTTGTTTCATGTTCTCTGTTTGCTCATTTATTTCATCCATTGTTTTGTCGACATCATCAATATTTCTGCATCCCAAAAGAAAGATTGTGACACATAAGTGAACTTAGAATATCTCATATCATATCAAATTAAGAATAACTAGGAATATATGTACTGCAAAAAGGTCAAGTGTAACCAATATGTTTTAACCTATTCTTCTAATTGTATGTTTTGATTTATATAATAAGTTAACCTAAAGGAAATTGGGTACATTTAACTTTACAAGAAGAAATCACATATATTTAGAAAAAGCAAACGTATTGACTTGCAACATTCGTGTAAAGTTCAGAATCAAAAATTCATTTTGTCATACAAATATAGCAACACATTTAAGAACACAAGTTTGGTTGTGTTAGAATAAACAGGCAGGACTGATGTATTTTGTGTAACATAATATTTAAAGATAGCAAATTTGGTAGGTCAGGTGGCACTAACAGGTCAAACAGGTAATTCTTAAAGCTGGTGAAAATGATTAACTTTTTAATGCAGGTCAACCGTTTAAACCCCACTCTTTGGATTTTAAAACAACTAATTGTTACTATGATCATAAGAAAGTTTTGTTTAAATAAACTGATTTAAGAGGTCAAAAACATAAATACCACTTTGGGCGACTTTCAACCCACTTGACCAGTCATGGTTTTACATTAGTTTTCAAATTGGACCATTCAGACCGCTAGAGAGAAAGATGTAACCCAAAACGACCAATGCATTGCCTATAATAAATAAGTCAAAACATACACTGCCTTTTGCATTGCCTTCATTGCTTTTGCTCCAGTTCTCAATGCATCCACTGTCTCCGTGGTAGCTTTTGCACCTTCAAGCATTATCATCTGGTGTTCAGAGACACACATATAGATTAGTTAGCGTTACTGCTCTGCAAACAGAACATATATTAATTGTTCTTTAATAAAATTTCTGAAGGAACCTGATCATGAATCCGCAGTTGAAAATTGCCAAGCTGTTCAATTTGCTGTTCATAAAGTCTTTTTCTCTTTAAGCATTGTATTGCAGCTGAAAAGTTCCCACATGTGAAATGGTAAAAAACAATAATAATAGTATAGTTTAGCTTATAACAGCGGGATATAGTTCATAAAGAAAAACAGAAATACAAGATACATATGACACACACACACAGATATGCATGATGCATACATATCGTATTAGGTATGCATATGTATGTATATATCTATGCATATACAGTCTTCATTTTTAATACAAAAATGGAACTATAGTGTTTTCAGTTTATGATACACAAAATTGGAGTTACTTCACAAGTGATAAGCCTAAAAATAGATCTTTCAAGCCTTTCAATCAGAGTAGAACTTCATGGTCAATATGCATAACACAAATGCTTTTGTAAATATATGACGCACATTTATTCCTATTGAGTATCAAAGTTCTAGATTAAATGTTCAACATTTGCACATACAGATTTTGGCATATGTAATGAAGTCATGAAGATAGTGTAAATAAAATGTCATAATTACAGCAACTAAATCATTATTACTCGGAAGAAACCTAACAAATACAAATTGAAACATAGATTTTATAGCGAAGTACATACCCGTTTATTTTTTGCTCTAGTGAATTCCTTTGCCTTTTCAACCTCTGCAGAAGCTTTCTTCAGAAGTACTTTTTCTTTCTTCTCGAGCATTTCAAGTGTTCTGCACGATTTCAATTTATCAATTACAAGCAAACATCTATATACATTCATTATACGTGCAAGCCTAGAAAGAAAAGTCTCAAACAAAGTAAGAATGGAGAGATAAACACGCTGCACAAATTCATATTCTCCTCAGGGCAAGAATTTAGCTTCAGACACAATTGTTTAGAGAATGGCCTAAAGGGTATTGATTTATTAAATGAACTAACTTAAAACAAATAACTCATAAACAACAGAGCATATACCTCCATTATAAAGATCATATAGTCAAGTAAAAAAGAAATTTCATACAGTATACAGACCAAATAATGCAGAAAATCAGGAATTTAATTATCTATGAACCCTAAAAACAATTGCTTCAAAGTAGACAATCAAGAAATCGTCAAAATCTTTAAGATCAGCAGGAAAACATAAACTTAATCTCAGAAAGTACCTCATTTAATTTGTCTAACGTTGTAACAGCGTTAGCTTCTTGCTTAGGTTTGCCAAACATTCGCGCCAACATTGTACCCTTTTGTTCTCTGAAAACCCTACGATCTGATCCGATCAAAAGCAAGAAACTTAAATCACGAAAACCCCACAATCGATTGAGATAAAAGAAACCAAAGATCAGTAGAACAAGATTCAAGAGTAACAAAAGATCATGCTTTTGGAACGATACCTGAGGATTAACAAGTGGGTGTGTTATCGTGATGGTTGTTAACCCTTTTATCAAGGGTTTGTGAGACAATATACTCAAGAATCGAAATCGAAATCGAAATCGAAAGAAAGATTGATGTAAAATCGTAAAGGGGTTTTGATGGTTGATGAGATCGAAGGAGTCCGATTGTGAATACAATGGGGAGGACTTGGTGTTAATTATGGATGGGAGATTTGCTTAGGCTGATTGGTTATCTCCAATGTCGACACACGCTTTACCCAACAACGTATTTGAGATTGTAAGTGGTGCGGTGCGGAAAAAAACCGAAATAACCGACGCAACCAAACCAAAATCATTAAGAAACTGACGGTTTTGTTTGATAGTTTTTGAAAATCGATTATTACGGTTTGGTTTTGACTTTGCTTATAACAAAAACCGAAAAAAACCGAAAAGAAACCATACAACCGAACTTGTAATTTTGAGTTGTATTCATACACGTATAAACATGATTATTCCATTAGTTACTATTCATACACTTACAACCGAACCGAAACCGAAGTGAAAACCGAAAACCAGAAAAATCAAAACCGTGCGGTTTTAAAGACCTAAAAACCAAAATATCAATTTTGGGTTTCGGTTTAGGCTGAAACCAACCAAACTTACCCATGCACACCCCTAGTGCTGAAGTTCTAAGTGCTAGTAAATATGGTTTAACGAGATGGGAATATAGACAGGCATTGTGCTCTTTTAAGTCACGGTTTTGATTCTGACTTTCAGGTTTTACCATAATGGTGTACGTTTTCTTCAAAACTGGTGAAAATGATGCGTATCTGAAGTACGAGTTTCCCAACATGGACGTTCCAAATAATCGACTTTAGTATTTCAAAATAACTAAAATCTAATATGGGTGGGTGGGTGTGGAAAAGTGTGTATGTTACTATGGTGAGATTCATATTCACTAAACATATATTATGGGTTAGAACTATGATCGGTTTTTTAATTATCAGTTAGTCATTTCAATAATTACTTTCTTTGAATATATTTAGCATAAAATAGGTTTTATACATCTAATATGTAGGTTTTATAGACAATTACTCTTTACCAGAAATGTCGATCAAATCGCGTGTCAAAACCGCTTATGTGATCAAAATTATATTTTTTAAAAGCTTCGTTTCGTAATAGTTTATATCATCATGTTCAAGCAAATAAACAACGATGCTTCTTTAGTTTTTTTAATTAACGAACACAAGTTATTTGAAGAAAACCAATAATGATACTTAAAGTAAATATTAAAATAAAAGAGAAGGTTAAAAGACACATGGTTATATATTTGAGCACAATGTAAATGGTCTTGCCTTTCACGCAAAAGGGTCGTGTTCCACTTCCTTAGCTACTGAGGTAGCGATCACGCGACCCACTCATGATGATATAATACACAACCTAAATGCTTTGTTGTATGATGATTCATGTGTGTGAGTGTGTGTGTGTGTGTATATATATATATATATATATATATATATATATATATATATATATTATATATATATATATATATAATATAGTTTTTTAATAACATTTGGTTTAAAAGTTATAGAAATGATTTTCATCTCAGAACTAAACTACACACGAATAGATAAATGTACCTATTGTAGATGTAGCATAGCTTTGCCAAGAACTAAGTATCGATACAAGGACATGACAACTACTAATAGTAAACATTTATTATTTAGCAGACATATATAAATGTTTGGTATTTTGTATTTTAAATTAAAATAAATTTAGATAGATAGAAATCAAGATATATAATCAAGCAAAAGTAATGTTCACTTAGACTTTGAATTCACCTATCCAAACAATGACAACATACAAAATTCATAATGAGATCATTCTATACACGGTTTAAAATGAAAATAGACTAAACCCTCGTTAGGCTACTTAATCATATGACTTTTAGAAAGTTAAAACGATATTAACATAGTAACCGCTTGAAGTCCTTCCATGAAGATACAATGATACAATTATATTGAATATAAATATGGGCTAAACTCCTGTCAATATTATTTAATCTCATAATCCTTTGTAAAGCTAATATGATAAACACATACCAACCACCTCGAATCGCATATTGAAAACAACATCATGAAGTTAACTTGTGAAAATCACACTATGATTATATGAGCTACAAATTTATGCTAGTAACCATCACCACATACACACAATGATATGAGGAATTCATAACAAATGTAATGGCATTCCAAGCATATACACAAGGATGCACATTTAAATAACAATCATACATGTTTCAATCCCCATCCACCATTCTTAATCAAATGTCATAAATACACTACATATATATACATATTCATGAACAAATACCTTAACATATATGGTTTCCAAACATAATATGGTCAAATATCCACGAGATTTAGCATATAATCAAATTAAATAAACACACATAATCATTGAAGAAGATTTAAGAACATGTTAAAGTCATCAACATAATCATCAATAAAATCACATGTACATCATCAAAGTTAGCTAACATGCATCTAATCTAAGTAAATCAAGAGTTTAGTTCATGCTAACTACAAAAACACCCAAACAACATGAGTAATTAAAGAGATACATGGTTAGATGGAGAGATCATCAAACAAAATCAAGCTAAGATGAGTTGTATGTTGTTAGATCCTTCTTTGGAGTGCTTAATCTTCGATCTTGACTTCTTTTTCTTCAATAGATGCTTAAAATGGTTTTGGGGGTTGGAGAGAACTAGGGTTTTCACCCCTAAAGGTTTTCCAAAGTGAGAATGACCCAAATAAGACTCAAACTAGGTTAAAAAGAATGCCTAGGCCCGAATACGAGCGCGTCCCAAAGTGACACGGTCATGTGAGTGTCTCTTCAACAAATTCAGTATTACATGGCCATGTAAAATGTCACATTGCCATGGCAGAATGTTAAACTTCACAACTCTACTTATTTTTCTTGTGTTTTTCATCAAAATCATCAAGCGACCATCTAAAACTACAAAATTCAAATCGGACATGATTAAACATCGATCCGGATAGATTTGCAACTAAAAAGACGTTAAAATGGAGAACGATATGCATTATTAACATGTATATATATTTACATATCAATAATATATTAGTATACAACTGTCGACTCAAGCATTAACTTTCTTATTTATATTTTAAATGCTTTTGTGCTTAAACAAGTTAACACACTAAATATTAAACAAAAGTGCGGCTTAGCTGAATGATTCAAGGCTTTTTCTTCTGCTTAAGAGACACGAGTTTGAAACCTCCTATCATTGGTTGTTTTACCTGTTATGTGCCTCTTAACGTGAGTTTTCTTAGGTGGCTCAATCCTTGCAATATGGCCTTTGGCTTGAGTTTTTGATTTTAATTATAACCTTTTTTATTTTAATGTATCATTTTTATAATTGGTTTTAAAAATATTTTATTTTGCTTTTATAACTTTTAAATTACAATAGTTATTTAAATTACACCCTTTCAATTCCATTCCGCATCAACCATCGAAACCCTATAACTTTTTTCCAACGCCTACGTTGTCTTATCATTTGTGTATTTTGATTTCTAAGCAATTGGTTACAGTCAAACTTCTATCTACAAACTTCATTTGTTGTATTATTTATCTGGATTTATCTAATAATCAACCTTCTCTATTTTATTTGTACCAATTTGTCTTTATTTATGTATTTATTGATTTTGATTATATGTTTAACTTCTTTATCTACTAATCATCCATCATGATTTGATTTGATGTATTTTTATTTGGATGTTACTTTGATTCATCGGTTGTCATTCAGTTCTTCAACATTCCTAATTGTGTATCAATGTATGGTTTAATCTTGTTATTTCTATTTGTCTGAGACGTTGCTGTTATGTTTTTTTTTTCAAGAATCATATACTGAAACAATGTGTCACCATTTTTGCATTATACAAACAAAAAGATAGCAATTTCTCTTTCCAATGGTGCTTTAAACTCATTTTATAACAAGTATTTAGGGTTTACTGTATGTTTAAACTTAAGAAATATTTCTTCATGTGGTAAAATTGAACTACGGACATATCTATGTGTTATACTATATATGTAATTAATATACAAGTCATTAGTGGTAATTAGATTTTATTGATGTTAGAATATCGTTCTTGAAAAACTTGATTGTCATATGAGTCCTATATAAAGTGGTATGTATTTCATCCGTATTGGTTATTGATGTTAGAATATCGTTCTTGAAAAACTTGATTGCCATATGAGACCGATATAAAGTGGTATGTATTTCGTCCTTATTGGTTTCTATCGTACTTTCCTCGCATAACTTTTTTAGTATATTTAAGTGAGCTGACGTATTACTAAATTATGTTTACAGAATATCATATTTGTTATGTGTATCACATCATTTGGTATTGTCCTACATTTAACTGCATACATGTGAACACATGCACATATGTGTACATGCATGTGCATATATACATATATAAACATGTTATGCTATGTATATGTACATGTTTAGATATGTGAACAAAATTATATTGCCATACTTTACGTATAACACCATATACAAATAAATATCACATGTCTTTTTAACAATAGATAGATGATTATCATATTCGTGAATTTTGTTGCTTTGCATGTTATTTTTAATGATTATTTATTTAATTATGCAGTATATATTTTCTAAAAGTTAGTATTTACTTGCTTTGTAGTCTTATTTTAAAAGAAATTTAATTCTAGTTTACGAAAATGACTACTTCATTTTTCAAAGTATTGCGTGATCCAACCAATTATATGTTAGATATTTTAGTGTAATTGGATTGATTAATGACCGATGTGATCATAATATCCATCAAACAAATTAGGAGGTGTAAAGTGCACGCTTGTTTGAGTGTATTATGATCTTCGAAATTGAAAACCTTCTTAGGGGCGAAGCCCCTAAGCAATGGGGGTTCCAAGGGGGCAACGCCCCCTTGGCGGGGGTCCTGGGGCAGCGCCCCCGGAGCGGGGTCTAAGGGGCGGCAGCCCTGGCGGGGTCCAAGGGGCAGAGCCCCTAGCTGGGGTCGAGCTGCCAGGTCAGCTTGAAAATTTTTTATTTTGATAAACATTGCTTTATCAAAAATGCATTAAAATTTGATTTTTCTGAAATTTCACATGTGAAATTAGAGGGTAAAAAGTATAAAATTTTAATATGAAAACTGCCTCCGGCAGTTTCATCCCTTCCCTGCAAATGCGAATTTCGAATCAATTGATGGTGACTCTCGTTTTTATTAGTTCATGAATTTCTCACACTTAGATCCATACTTGTTCTTCGAATTGAGTTTTATCCGATTGAAAATTTGGAGTGAACCCAAATAGTTTCAATCTGATAGCGTTTCGCGACTCTAAATTTATCACGGTATTATCAACATTATAGACCTGTAATCATCTTCTCTAACTTTCTCACTGTAAAATTGTAATTTTTTCTAATTATTTATATCAACACAATAATATTTCATCTATAACAACTTATTTTATGTAATGTGTGTACATGTCATTTATTCTGCAGCCACTACCCTCACGTTTTTTTAAAAATCCTTCAACACAACAACCTCCTAGATGGATTGTTAAAAATCCAAACACCTGTTAGACTGTTTTGTACTGTTACTATGCACTAAGCAAATGACATTATAACTATTGGATGCATACTTGTTTTTTAGTATGTGGATGGTTCAACTTCTTACAATGAACTTTTATCACCCACGTCAGGCTCTTCGAACAGGACATTCTATCTTTCATACCTTGGTTGACCCTATGGAAAATTTTGTGGTATATCTTTTAACTTTGGCTTTTACTTAATTTTTATATTTAACTATAACTAGTGTTAAGCCCCTACGTTACAGCGGGGGGCGTAAAACGTGTCAAGTAGCACCAATGACACACTACCCTCAGTGACCACTAACATCCAAAAAGTCGTAGTAAATAAAAAATAAAAACGAACGCAAAATAGGTGTAAAAATATTAAACCGAGTAGGCGGAACGTAAAACATATAAAACAATAAGTAAGTCGATCTAGAACAAGCACGTTGTGACGGAGTCGTTAAACGGATAAATATAAGGGTAAAAACGTTGAACTACACACGCACACTGCAGTGAGTTAACTCGTAAAATTTAAACCGAACCGTAAAACAAAAAATTTATAAAATATGAAAAGTATAGGAGACCAAAGTTGTAAGTAAAAAAATTATTGGGGCCAAACTGTAAAAGTATAAAAGTATTAGATTAAGATAAAAAAAAGTTAAGGATTAAAAAAATAGACAAAGATGGGAACAACCTATTAAGAATATTATACAACCAAATAAGCATAACAAAATTGGTAATTAGTATTATATAGATTATAATAAAATTTATCTAACATCTTTTTTCAGATAATGCCTACAACATTTTTAGTACAATTTTGATAACAAGGTGCCAAATGAGAATGAACATTATCATCACTAAAAGTGAGACTCACAACCGGAAGGCTAAATAATAAAACATCACTGTGAATATCTACCGGCAAAGGGTTGGAAGAAGATTGTTGATAACATGCACTTAGAGTAAGGTCAATTGATTATTTTCAGTTGCTAACTTAATCATCATTCATGATCACTATCTACAATCCAAAGGACTTGCAACTCTTGCTCCAACTGAGGAACATAATGTTGCTGATGAACGGTTAATCAAAACATGGAAGTTGGTAAAGTTGTTCAAAAAGATGTTATTGTTGCATAAGATTATTCTTCTTCACTATAAAGGTTGACACATGTTTGGTAAATATTTTAATTCACGTCAATCATATAGTATTAAATTTTAAATTGTGAAATCTTTAAATATTTCTTATTATTTTATTTGTAGCACATCCTTGTAGTTTGTCACACCTTGAATTCAGGACACCATGGGTGTGCGGGACAAATCCGTTTGTATAACATATATATCTATATATAATACTAAAAGAGTAACTTAGGATGACACTTGGCACATTTCTAGCCCTCTTAAGTTTATTTTTTTTGCTTCTCTCTCCTATTAAATAATTACCTAAATTAAAAATATTAAATAATTTTAATTATTTTTTAGATTAATTTTTTTAAAAATTAAGAAAGATATTTTTTTTAATATTGTTTTTAGAAAACAATTTTTTATACAATTAATTTTTTTTCTAAAACATCTAACTTGTTTAAAATAAAATATTTTAAAATTGGTATTTTTAAAAAGTAAATTTTTATAAACTAAAAATAATTAAAATTAGGAGTTATAAAAAATTTTAAAAAATAACATTTTTAATACGGTTTGTTTGAAAAAGATATTTAACTTTTTTCGGGAAAAAAAAAGTTTAAAAATTGATATCGTTATTTATTACTTATAATTATTACTCATAATGTAATTTTAATCATATCTTATTTAGATTATCATTTTATACTTCATAAAATTTTAAAATATTTAATATTTGTTTTTTCAACCCATATAATACACGGGTTTACTAAAGTTAATATCAAATAAAATAATAATCAACAACTAATCGGAGATATTATAAACATTTATAGCCTGATCCAACCCGATTCAATACTATCTCTATATTTGATTACAGGGTCAAAAAAATTCGAAATTGATCTAATCATTGCACATAACTTTTTAGTGTATATTATTTAAATATTTATTTCTTCATACTAATATCATCACATCCACTCAATATCTAGCTCACGATTTGACCTGTCAAAAGTATTTCTTTTAAGTGTAAAAGAAGACAGTTTTCTTTAACTGTATATTTCGTTATGACAATAAACAAAAGTTAAAGTCAATTTTTGTCAAGTGTCGGTTTATACTTAAAAGAACTTATTTTACGCATGATCAGCTTTATGTCATCTTGTCACAAGTTAAGAGTAAAGATGGATTGAAGCCCTTAGCTTTGGATAATGAGTGTAAACATACTAATATTACTACAAATGTAATTTACAGGATGTTTTTGCTCATTGTGACCTTATAAATCAAAAGTTATATGTCTTATTTAATATATAACACACTTGATTTTATTTTATTTTTATGTTATTTAATAATTAACTCTCCACACTTCCGTATAATACACGGGTAACTAAAGCTAGTGTGTGTGTGTGTGTATATAATATAATATATATATATATATACATACATACATACCAGTGGAAATGTCCGCACGTTGCGGCGGTACGACTGTTGAGTGGTTTTTTGGGGAATTGATTTTAGTTAGTATCGGTTCGGTGTGTTACGACGTAAATTAAAAAATCAAAATATAATTATTGAAAAAATTGAATGGAACAAAACAATTACATATATTACAAAAGCCTTTAAGACCACTATATTATCCCAACAAGGTTAGTGAAAGCATGAGTGGTATTTGTGGTTGAAAATCACTTATTACCTAGATTTTAGGGTGAAAAGTTTTGTTTTATAAATGTAGGTTAGAGTTTTATGATCATCGAATGCAGCTTTCGGTGGTGATTTGCATATACCGGAGAAAGTTAATGAAGAAATTATCACCACAAATTATCATCTTGATTGTTATTGAGTGTTAGCAACGGGCAAAGGAAAGGAAAGAGGGATTAGTGTTCAATCGCAATGAATGAACGACACTGAAAGTAAATGACGGTTTTATTTGGCCACGTGTATACGCTTTAGCATTTGTATTATAAGCATCATATGTTATACTTTATTGTAAGAGCATAAATGGAATAAAATGGTTATTTTTTTTTTAATTTAGCATGACTTTTCATACGTGTATTTTAATCCATATGTAAAATTATCATTCTATCTCTTTTTATTTTTATAATAAAAGATATAAATAAATATTAAAATATTAAACTCACAACATGCCCCTATAAAAATATTAGTATTATAGTTATTATAAATATGAAGAGATATATATAAGTTGCATAATTAAATATTCAAATAAAAATATCAATTTATATTATTATAGATAAAATAAAATTAAAGAAAGTGAATTAAATAATATCACATTATTAAATAATATATTAATAATGTGTATTAAATAATATAATAATTAGAAGAAGTTAATTAAATGGGGCAAAAGTGAACTATTGCATAAAACACTTGTACTCTATGCTTAAAATGATATATAAGTGTCTTGCACTTTGAATGAAATTACCTTCTTATCCTTCTAATATGTATTACATAGTAGTATGTGTGTATACACACACGTATATAGGTTTTAAAACTATTTTATTTGGAAAACAATCAATGAATTTTGAGAAAGTCTTTAGAATGCTTTTGAATTTACAAATAATCAATATTGTCAGTTGATTCATGCGTTGAAAATATTTAGTGTTTCAAATTGAGAAAATCAACGCTATTGGTTGATTAATTAAATCCTCACTCGTGTATTTTAACACTCGGGATTATTCAAATGTTTGTATATATATAAAAAGGATATAAGAAAAATCCTTAACAATTTACATTGTCTAAAACCCTAATTAAAAACAAACAAGTTTGAGCCATTAAAAGATAACTAAAGAGTCTTTATTTCCTATAGATGATTCCAAGCCACTAGATCTATCATGACATATAAACCTTTCTTAGCCAGAACCAACTTAATTACCTAAAACTATTTTTAAATGAAACATTAATATAAAGCCGGTGAATCAGGTTACCAAACCTTCTTAAACAACATGATTAGTAATAGAATCATTACCATAAGTTATTTTATAATTTTCCATTTATAACAACGCCCATACCAGTATTCGATATGCACTTAGAAACATTCAGTTGATATGTTTTAAATGAGTTCAATCGCGTTGTGGCATAATACAAAGTTACCCACAATTACGTGCATTTTTTTATCAAATATATGTTTGTGTCATGGGCACTTAAACCTTTGCTGGACTGAGTTAACACAACCACATTCTGGTTTTATTTAGACGTAAACATGTGCAAATGAGCATTTCAAACATGCTAATCAATTAGTAAACATTTATGCACATAATACAATAGCATGCAAATGAAGTTTTGTAAAAATATTCACCTTACTGACGAGCTTAGATCACATTTTAAAGCTTGTAGCATCTCGAACAATGTCTCCACCAAAGATTCTTTATATTACGGGGCAATATACTAGCCTAGACGGGATATTATAGGGGTATAAATGCTTTCAAGCAATGTTTTCAAGACCGTACGTGACCGAACCGACCGGAAACCTGTGTCACTTGCGGTCTAGTTAGGAATTAGAGCTGTTTCTGTTAAAACTGGCCGGTTCCAACAGTTAAAGGTCGAATCGGGTGGCTGGTAACCACGGTCGGACCGACTTGCCATCAAGAATCTAGTTCTGGTCCAAAATTTCTTTATGGATCTCGACTGTGTGGCCCTTTCATCAAAGATCTGTGGGAGCATGATAGAGGAAGATGAAGAAATACTTCAATGCTTCTAGCAGCGGTCACCGGTGGTGTGGAGCGACTGTTGGTTGTAAGCGGTGTTGAGCAGAGATCAAAAGGAATAGAGATTTTTATGTTGGCGGTTAGTTAATACGTGAATACTCAATTTAACATTAGGGTTATGTGAATTTTCAACTTGCATCCCTTAGGAGTTAGGAATACCATTTATTACAGTTTTTAATTTTGGCTTTTCTTTATTTTATAAATTTACTCTTTTAGTATTCAAATATACTTTAGTTTAGTTCACGAACATCAATTGTATGTTATAAGGTTAATAAAATATTTATTACATCATCGGGTTCTTAAATCAGGTCTGATCGATTTGACGGATCAGAACAACGAACCTCTACGACAACTGGTTTGCTTTCCGGTTTGGTTTTAAAAACATTGCTTTCAAGTGAAAAGAGATTCAGAATACCTTTTAGAAATTTCATCAAACATCTGCACACTTTTATAGCCTAGTCGACCCCACCATCGCGAACCACTAAGAGACTTGGTCACGGTCTGCGACCAATCCTTGGAGACCAAGATAGTTGACAACCAATCAAAACTTGCCATGTGTTGACACCAGATGTTTAGTCATCGGACACATGTCACTCTTGGTGACACATGTCATCCTCTCGGTCCTTGTTAGCATGTCAAGTGTTAATCCATGAGGAATTTGCTTGGTGACCATGTAGGGGACCGCCAAACAGTTACTAAGGATGGCATGACGATCTACTATGCCATTAGGATTTCTTTCTCTTCTACCAGGTTCATTGCAGACCATTACATCCACCGGTCGCAATCCTCGACCAAGGTTAAGACCTTAATTTTTGAAAATTTTCATTTTTAACCATGGGTTTTTCTGAGGTGTTATATTAACATTGTCCGACAAACTAGAATTCATATTTCTTGAGGATGCAATTTTTGGACAGTCACGTTGATGAATTCATGCTTAAGATTGAGAAAGATACTATCTATAATAGGTGATGCAGTTTAGACATTCGTTTAATCTTTTCCATTCTATGCACATGTATCTATGTAAATAGTTAATAAACTAATATAATATTATAAATATAAGTTTGAGATATGCTCGATGGTTGAACTTACCTGTTTCTTAGGTCTTTAAATAAACAAACTTCAGACGAGATTCTTATCAATCTTACAATATTATTGACCTCTTTAGAAAGTTTTACTTTACCTCGTGCAAATCTATTAGCACCCCTATGTCTAATTCTATAAGTGAAACTCCTAATATTGTTACTGTTAAAATGATAATTATCATCCTCAAAGGTTTACTTAATCTAGGCCTTTGGTATCCAAATGGTCCTTTTGAACTTATAGTGTTTCTAGATTCATACTATACATGACGTGCTTTGAATATGGAGTCTACTAAATAGTATGTTTTTATGTGGAAAGCTTGCGTCATGTAAAAGCAAGAAGAAAACAATAGCATTAACGCTTATAGTTAAGGCTGAATACATTATTATCTATAGTTGTTGTCCTCAACTCTCAAGTTCTATGGATTCACAACTACACGAGAAATTATAGGGTTGACTTCCAAAAGACCCCTGTTATGATTGGCTACGCAAGTGCAACTTCCATCATGAATATTCATGTTCAATATTCTAACACTAAACACATTAACATTTGATATTATTTTCTTAGAAATGCTGAGGTAAGCTAGAAGTTCAGTACATTCATACCAATAACCAGTTAGCCAACCTTTTTATCAAAGTATTTAATCCTTAAAGTTTAGGTATCTGGTTTCATCAATAGGAATGATTAATTTCAAGTGAAATTTGTGATTTAAGGCCGGGTATTGGAGTGTCACTTATGTGTTTGACATGTTTTATTTCTAACAATGTAGACACTTGCCACTTATGAGTTTGACAGTAACTTAGATACTTGCTGATCAAACGGTGACAATCCATGTTGACATGGTACCTAATAACCTAGCATTAGCAACTCATGTCTCTAGTGATACCTTGTAACTTGTCTTTTAATCATAACAATCATTATTAAATTACTTTTCAGTCAACACCTCAATACCGCCGGCAACCATTTCGGTTACCAATGATTCTTTATAAACAAATGTAATTCCAAAATTAAGTTTTTGGACGGTAACAAATTATGTTGATACCGATCCTTTGTTAAAATAACATAATTATATTATTTTGATCTACACTTATAAAAACTTGTATAACCTTTTTTAATTACCATACAATCCCCATTCGATCAAAATCTCCCTTGAACCCTAACTCCTTCACTACTTCTCAATTAATATCTTGCAAAATAACTATTCCAATGACCTATTCTTTCTATCCCCAAGCATGTATGAGCGCATGCCTATACAAACTTAGAAAGAAATTTGAATTTCATGGCATGATCAACTTTTTGCTCAATTGTTTGGTCACCCATGCCATCATTTACAATCCTACCATCTATAAATCTTTGATTTAGAAGTTACAAACGACTTTCGAGGTTAAGGGCGCTAACATTCTTATTTATCTAGCTTGACACGATCATGCTAGCATGCAACACAATAATGTCGATCATATGATAAGCATGAATACCGACATCCGAAGTCATTTTAAGATAAAATAAGTCAAAAGGATCTTGTCTATGGTTTGTTGCCCAAGATCTCAATAAACACACAATTAAATCACAATATTCAATACACTTGAACTTCAATTTTGATAACACAATATATCGACTTCTTCAGTTGTTTACAGACACACATATATATACATGTTGGAAAGTTTCTAACTTAGAATATATACACACTTGACCCTTTGACTTTACATAAATACATAATAGACACACAACATACTTTAGACTATTTATTTATTTGACCCATAACTTTAAACCACATGGATTTAGAAATTATAATCCAACATGGTTGACACGGTTGCGTCACCTCGACGTGCATTTTGACATGTCATTTCCATGCTTTGCCACCTAGTTCGACCTCCACACTTTATATACAAAACTCTCTTCATCCTCTCTCTCTCTAGAATTCCTCTTCAAAATTTTTTCCAAGTGCATGCTTTGGATTCAAGTTCTAGGAAGTATTAGCAAAACTCGTGAGGTTAATCCAAGTGAAGACCATGTTTAAATCCCTTGTGATTAGTGGTTGAACTTTGAAACTTTGAAAATAATGATTTGTAGGGCTTTAATTTAAAATGTGATGGGTATAAGTTTATTTTGTTAAAGACTGAGGCTAACTATTCCTTTCTCTCCATCATTAGTAGAATTTGAAGGATTGAAGAGATCTAAGCCTTGAATGTGAGTTCAAAACATAATAAGATCATCAAATGTGGGAGAATTCACGTAAATTGGGTTTCTGATAACAATATCAGGACATATAAGTGTCAAATACACATTTAAAAATGGTTTATGAATTACACTTTTAAGATCCGTTAAATGTAAAAACACATCTTTATATATCTTCCTCACTTCTGTTTATAAACTAAAAATAAAAATAATAAAAAATACAAACAAAACAAACACACCGAATAAAAGTACGCTCAAGTTCAGAAGAAGACAAATCTTTTTCGATACTCAGGATAAAAGAACGAAAAAACAAGAGCCATAAATCATAAATAATGGGCTGTCTCTTCAAAAGTGGATCATAATATTCTGTTACGTGGCTCCACTATCACCGGGTGAATGTTCGAAAGCAGTATCCCCTGATTCGATTCCACCCATCACCACGAGGTAAACTCCCAAAATCTTTGTTTTTTAATCTTTAAAATCACAGCGGATAGATATACATACATACGCAATATTATTATATTATATCTCAATCACCTTCAAGATTCTGTTCTATCTACAAAAATCTTGGGTCCACTTGCTTTGCACTTTTGCCAATTCTTAATTTCATACGAACTTTTACCTAAAGTTGCAGTTAATTTCCATGGTATTTCGATCGAATTACAGCCCTACACAACACCCACATCTTTTTCTCTCTAGAATCATCTTCAGTTTCTGGTGCTTCTCTCTCTTCATCTTCTTCTTTCTTCGTTCAACAATTGCTTCAATTTGTTGATTACTAGGGTTTTTTGTTGTTGATTTTTTGCTGTATTTGGTTGTTTATCCTTGTTTCTTCATCTGGGTCGAACTCCGATTTCTTGATTTTGTGAAAAAAATTGATTTTGCTTATTGGGGTTTCTTGATTCTGCTTATCTGAAGTGATTTTGATTCGATTCTGTTCGCCGGAGGAGAAATTATAATCTCCTCCGAAGGGGTTTGTTTTGGGTCGTTGTTGAATCTTCAATTTGGGAATTTTTTTGGCGGTTATCGGTTTGTGCAGAACTGGAACAATTTAGGGTTCTTGTGAAATCAATGCTCTGTTGAGTTCATATTTGGGATCTGTAAGGTATGTATGTATAACTCTATTTGCTTTGTGCAACTGATGTATGTTCTCTTTTGGGAATTTAATTGTCCAACCATTTGGTTCTCAAATGCAATATTTGATATTGATTTATTGTGTTTCTGCTTCAATACTGTTCTATCTATCATTCTTGTTATGATTTTACTGTATCTAGCAAAAAACCTTTGGATAAGTTTGAAATTAATATCAACTTTGGGATTGAAATGATTCTCTTTGACTTCAGAGGTCAAATTGTAGCTCCTTAACAAGATTATGATTGGAATAATGAATTGTTGTGAAGTTTGTTCAGTTTTTCCTGATTTTGTGGTTGAATTTTGAAAGGGTTAGAGAAGATGAAAAGAGGAAAAGATGACGATAAAACGATGGGGCCAATGTTTCCAAGGCTTCATGTGAATGATACTGAAAAAGGAGGTCCAAGGGCACCTCCTCGGAACAAAATGGCTCTTTATGAACAGCTTAGTATTCCTTCGCAGAGGTTCAATGGTGGGGTGGCCTCATCTTCGACCATGGTGAGTTAAAAATGAGTAATTTATGTATTATGCATGACTTCACATGTAGGATGTTATATAAGGTTTGACTATATGATCTGAATTACCTTTAAAAACGGTATATAAAGGAACTTTGTAGACCCAAATTGATCTATTAGTTTGTGCATAAGGGTAATACTGAGAAAATCATTATTCGTAGCATGTAAACTTTGTGAAAAATAAAATCGATGAACAATGAGAGTATAAGCTATGTTTCTGACATGGACAGACCTAAGTTAGGATATGAACATGCTTAACCTGATGTTTTGGTATTCTTAAAAAAGTAGAGGTGGCAACTGGCATGAGGGTGAGTCAGATAGGTTGGGTGACAGGTGACTTGTCAAAAGTAGTCATTTTTTGTACATGTCGAAGCAAGTTGGTTTCTTTTCTAGCACGGGTTAGTTCTGATTGAACCGGTAACAACCTTCTGTCCATTTTTATAAATTTTAGTTAATAGGTAATGTATTGCATATGATTACAAAGGCAAAATTATCACTGTAACAATTTAAATCTTTGAATACAGTTATTTTGGAGATTGTATGCATCAAGATACACTCTCTTTTTAGCTATTTTTTTACTAATCGACCCATTCATAAGCAATGGGTAGAAATTTCCACCTCTAAAAACCAAAAAAATAAAAAGTTGGATATAGTAGTATATATTCTGGTTAAAATCGTGGATCTGTCAGTTAGCTGATAGCGTTGGAACATAACTTATACGTGACGAGTGTTGGTGATTCATCACAATTTAGAAGGACCGTGACTCTGGAAGCAGTTGCATTGTATTTGAAATTATGAAGTGTGTACTTTTAGTGTTCATTTATGTCAAGTTAACAATTACATTCTGGCTGCACATGTTGGGATAACTTTTATCATTTTATATACCTTGAATGATAAATTTATAACTGATAAACCTATTATTTTCATATAATTTTAGGCAACTAAGAATGAAAGGGGTACATTTTCACCACACCAACAGTCTTCTTCAGTTCACCCAACCAGGAAGCCAGATACTCGTCATTCTGATCCCAACCATCAACGCGTGCAACAAGAACATAGAAAGAGACAAGAAGAAGATGACTTTAGAGTCCCGGTATTTGACCAACAATCTGGAACAAATCAAAATCTTAGTGTAAATCATCAAAATAGAGAAAATGAAGGTATCACCCCTTTTGGTGCAGCCCTATCAGGTCGATTAGCCAATGTTCACAATGCCAAACAGCACACGAATAAATTCCATAAAGAGAACTCCCAAGGTTTTGCTAGATCTGCCTCAAATCAATCGTCCCGACAAAATGTTAAAACTCCATTGAAGGAGACTAATGAATCTTCAAGTTTTAACCTCAGAAATACTTCAAATAATGGGAATGTAAGGGATTATAGAGTTGACACACAAACAGATAACACTTTGTTGGGGGATAGTCTTTTAAACGAGGCATCTAAAGCTAGTGGTTATGGAAATAACTCAGTGCCATTAAGGGAAATTCAAGAAGAAGCTGTAAGAATCCCTAATGATCCGACCAATGGTGATGCCGTTTCAGAAAATTCAATGGTTGATTCGATTTGCGGAGTTGATATTTCTCCTGATGATGTTGTGGGGATTATTGGTCAAAAACATTTTTGGAAGGCAAGAAGAGCTATTGTGAAGTAAGTTCTTTAATTAATTGAATGTTTATGCAATTGATTATCTAGGGGTCAAATATTCAGCTTCATATGGTTGCAAGTCTGTAACAACACCAATCATCCATGGAAAAACCAAAGTTCCATTTCTTTCAAACCTAATTTTGTAGAATTTTGCTTCCATTCTGCAAAGTGGTCTTCTTTTTGGTTGTAAAAAATGACCTTTTTGGTCAATGGATGTAGGGGCTAATTGTATAAAAGGTTATCAATGTTGGTATAATTTTTGCATTGCGTAACCAACCATTCAGCCTGAAAAAACCATCAAAGTTTTAAAAGTTTTAATTTAAGATAATTATAACCTTAAGATAATCGGTTTTTTGGTGCCATAAGTGCCCAAAGAGTACATATGATCGAAAGTTACTGACTAAATCAACTGCCACGTCTTTTTATTTTGATCGATTACCAGGTCACTTGACCTTAAATTGAAATATCTGAAAGTTGGTTGTGGGGATTAAAGTTTTTGAAAATTTAATGGTTTTTGGGGCCTAAAAAGTGCTGGTTACCAGAAATAGAAACAAGACCAAAGTTGGTTACCTTGTTATGTAATTAACCTTTTAATTTATTAAGTAATCAGAATTCGCTAAACATTAAATTTAGTTATGTTATTATTACAACTTCAGAGAGCAAAATCACATTTATATGATCTCCTACGTTCAGTTTTATTACTTCTGATCTTATTTGGGTTGCTCAATAGTAAACATCACATAGTCACTTTCAGAACACACATCCAACCACCCTTCAATCCACTTAGTTTCATGTGGTTGACCGTAAATAAAGAAATTTGTTATTGTATATCTATCTAAAGTTTTTGAGCCGAGCTTGGCTAAACTCGTCCGTATCTGCATTGCAGATTTAATAAACGAGACAGCCTTATAGTGTTTGAGCTTTTCTCATTTGTTTTCATTTGTACAGCCAACAAAGAGTATTTGCTGTTCAAGTGTTCGAGCTCCACAGATTGATTAAGGTTAGTCGAGTCAACTGCCTATACGCCATAGTGCCAAACGGTCCTACATGGTCTTCAACTAAAGGTCGCAATGGGTGATTTTTGGTTCAGGTCAGGTTAGGGTGACCAAGACACACTGCTTCCAAAAAATTGTTTTTTCTGTAAAAACTTGGTTAACTATATTATTTCACAAATCTTTTTTGAAGTAAATTTAGTAACATTAGGAGCTTATATGCATTAAGAATGCAGTTTGTCTTTTGACCTGTTCAAACAGTTTCCTTTTTACTAATCTTTATTTTACATCTAAACCAAAGTGATTAAAACTTGATTATGTAAAACAGGTTCAGAGATTAATAGCTGGATCACCACAGCTTTTGGTTGAAGAACATGGGTATCCAGCAAAACCACCAAACGTTTCTCCAATCAAGAAACTTCCTCTCGAGTACGTTATGAAACCTACTGTGAATCATCCTAAGCAGAAAAACGACACTGAGAAACCAAACGATGACATGGAGTTCTCATCAGAGAATGCTGTTGGTAAGGCGTCTCTATCTACTGTGCAAAATGGCAGTCAGACGACCAATTGCAGACCGTTTGGCGGGACACAGGTGCCACCATCTGATCAAAATATGGGCTCTTGGAATGTTAATGGGCCGCCCGGACACCAGTGGCTGATTCCTGTCATGTCTCCATCTGAAGGACTTGTTTACAAGCCTTACCCTGCTCCCGGGTATACGAACCCTGTTTATGGTGGTTGTGGACCTCCTGGATCCATGCCCGTGATCGGTAAGCACCCTTTGACATCTTACTGGTCTAGTAAGTTTTTAACCGTAAGGTTGTTATAATCACTTAAAAAACGCACATCCAAACACCCCCATAATAATATTTGAAATGATCTTGAATGTTAAACAGGCCATAACTTTGCAAACTATGGTGCACCACCTTATCCTCATCAGTATGAAGGATTCATGGGGGTCAACCCCTTCACTCCTTCGCTTCCCTCAAGTCATGGTTACTTCCCTGCTTACGGTATGCAAATGGCTAACCCCTCGGTCACAAGCTCCACCAGGTTCGAACCATCCAACCCACACAACCAAGGCTCAACCAACGTCCCAGTTGAGAAAATGAACCCTCGGCTCCAAAAGTGGTCAAGCCTAATACTAATAATAATAATAATAACAATAATGCTTCTAAAGATACCGAGGTGCAAGCTAGTACAGCAAGCAGTCGAAGCGACAAAACAAAAGACCGAAACGCCCTTCCTCTTTTTCCAACCTCTCCACCCGCTCCTGCCCCTGCTCCTGCTCCTGAACCAGCTCGAGTCGAAACAGCAGACCCCGCTCGTGTTATTAAAGTTGTACCTCATAACGCGTGGTCAGCAACTGCATCTGTAGCTCGGATTTTCAAGTCTATACAAGAAGAAAGGAAGCAGTATGGTTCGGGTTAGCTTGCCTATGTGTCCTGAAGGTTTATTCTGGTTTGTACTATGTGCTTCTGTGATTGTAACTTTTGCCTGAATGTCTTGATTGTTGAATTCACTAGAAAGTGTATATATGCAAAGATATGATGTAATGCAAACCAATGCCTAATCACAGGAACTAGTGTTTTATGTATTATGATTTTTTTTGATGTATTGATAATAAGTAATCATTATTAAACAATTTCTCTTTTCAAAGAAGCATTTTAATATTCGGTGGATAATTGTGGTAACGTGGGCACAAGTAATTGTAAATTCCTTTCATTTATTGTGTTTTGTTACGTTAGTATTATTGAAATGTTACATGTGAGCTTATGTGTACTTATATATTATAGGCATTTACATACATGTAAGTTTACTATAGTTCTGTAAGGTAGCCTTGATCTTCAGTGGGGTGTGAGAGTGTGTATAATGTTTTAGTTAAATTAAGTTTCTCTGGCTGCTTTAAGTGTATATGGCTCATTCTTTACCTTGATCTTTGGTGGGGTGTGACAATGTGTAAATTTATTTATTTATTAATTAAAGAAAAAATTCATTTCGTGTTCTATGATTATACGTTTGTTTAAATTTTAATGATCAATGAATTACATAGATTGGTTCTAGAAGTTCTTGTAATATTTGTGGTTTCATAAAGATATAATCATGGTTGTAAAAATCCCTAGGCGTTAGTTAGACGATACGATCTCATATCTAAGGATTAATCAGATTGGAATTTTTTTGTAATAAATTAAACTTAAAAGATTCAAACATAAAATATTTTGCCTTAAATTTGATTGATTTTTTGAATGATATTGATCGGAATTTAACTAATTTTGACTGAATTTTAACTCTAATCGAATAATTGGTTGATTAGTCACAAACTCACAATCAAGGTGGCGGCCTTTGATCAACGATTAGTCGTTGATTAATCGGCCATTGGGCTGATTTTTACGACACAAATGTAGCATAATATATATCATTTAAGTATTTATCATAGTTATATGTATTTATTATAATTTATTATGTAACTTAATTATACAAATTACTTGAACGCTATTATATCTTTTTATAAAATGAACATTATAAAATGAACAAACCACGTTAGGCTAATCAAGTTTATTGCTTAGTAAATAAACTTCAGTTTTAAGTTTGGATTCGTCTAGTTTTTATCGATTCAAGGTTTTAGCAAAAAAGATTTGAAAGCTTGATTTTAATATTTCACTTGTTAATAAATACAATGATATTAAAGATGAATTACACCCAACGCTAGAGATATAAATTCGAATTCAGGAAAAGAATGTCAATTTGATGATTTAGAAGGTGAATCATGCATAACTACACATCACAATGCTTTATATAGTTAATCCAATTCCTTCATTTTATTTCCTTCACAAAACTCACTTTTGTGTCTTTAATAAACCATTCATTCTCTCTTTCTCACACACCTGAGGTCATACAGTAAATGGGAGTAAAGTGGAGGGTAATTTTGTCATTTGGCATATGCTTTTGTTCCATGACTTGTGGTGGAGTGGATGACACGTCTACCTCAAGAATCAACCCTTTGAATGATACTACCACCACAAAAACAACATATTCTATAAATCAAAAGCCAAAAGCATTTTGGTAAGTTCTAAACCTTTTGTTATATTCTAAAAATAATATTAGTAGATAACATTGGTAGAAAGTTGGAGATCACATGATCTATTTCTATAATATTCTATAAACTGCTTCAGGAGGATATATATTTAAGGTATTAATATTTAAAAGTTTAATATAATGTTATCTTTTTTAACATGTGAAAAACATAAAATTTTACTTAAAAAGATATGACAGGTGTTTTGTGCGAGTTTTATTTTGAACAATCAACTAAACAAAAACAATGTTCATACTTATAGAGTGAAGACGGAGACATAATTGATTGTGTTGAAATCTACAAGCAACCGGCGTTTAACCATCCGACTCTAAGGAATCATATAGTTCAGGCATGTATTATTATTATTTTATTTTTTTAATGAATTTTTCATCGTAGGGTAGTATAAATGCCGATATCATCAATAATTCTTATCAAAGTTACAACACACATATTATATCAACTAGAAGAAGTAAACAATACTGTAATGTTATTCTTGACTTCACGTGCTAAAATGTTATCCTTGACTTCACGTGGTAAATAATGATAGCTTCAGATGAGAGTAGTCATGCAATGATATGTATACACCAATACTATACATTATACTATACGCTCCACCAAATGTTGATCGATTTTGCTAGGTAAAATATGGCAAACACCGACTTAGGCTACCTTGCTACTTCCTATGCAAATTGATATAGCCTATTTCACCTCTATATACATGTATCTAAGATGATAACATGTCCATTGTGGAGACTTTCAACATGGTTTGATTGAAATACTTTTAGGATATAACTAGACCTTTGTGCATAGATTCATGATAGTAATTGGTCTAGACTATAAAATGACAAATATTAAATCACATCACCAGTGACATCTATTCTATTAAAACAAATATTCCCCGGTGTATCTCAAGTACTTTAGTAATCACACCATGCTTTTTGAATGCTCAAAACTTAGATCGCTAGTAATATTTACTTATCATGCTAACCACATATGTTGGATCAAATGATCTATGATTCTTGAGTATTATAGTTGAGTGGCTTTAATTGGATTTCTAGCTATACTATGAATCTTGTTCACATATATACCTGACATAACACAAGTGTATCATTGGCATTAAATTAGATGGCACCTAAAAGGTTTTGAAGGGAGCATTTAACTTGTGCCATAAATAATGTATACTAAGACAAAACAAGAAACACACTTGCAAGAAAATTACAATTCCTAGTACAAATTAACAATTGAAAAACTAGACTTTCATCAACTAAAGTTCCATTGGCATTTCACTAGATGGCACCTACAAAGGTTTTGAAGAGCAATGAGACTATAATGAAAAAAGAGCTTGATGGTACAATAAAGAAAGGCATTGCAACGACGATAACATCACAATTATGGCAAAGAAGCGGAAGTTGTCCTAGAGGAACAATCCCTATTCGACGAATTCAAAAGAAGTTTATAAATAACAACGGTCATGCCTACGGGAGAAAGAAACCTAGTGAACTAAACAATCAAGAGACAACAATGGAGAACACTACAAACTCCTTGGCGAACCATTCGGTTTGTAATCAAACTTTAACTCACTTCCATTGGTTACCTTTGTTGTTTAGTATTTTTTTAAGTCTTAATAATATAACTCAATATGAATGTGAACATAAATCTTATTTATCCACCAAGATCCTTACACCTTAATGTGCTTTTAACTCCTAACATCACTAAAAACTTATGTTTATCCATTAGTCCGTCACCTCACCAATCCAACAAACGTTCTATCGAGTTTGACTCTCATGGATTTTCCATCGAATTTGATTACCCGTTCTATGTTTGTTATCTAAAGGATCTCTATGTGGTCTCAAGTAGGTGCCTCACTTATGGTACCATCAATTCGCCTCTAATATAGTTAAAAACTTGTACTTCGCGGAAGAGTTTGGATGAAACGATTCTAAGGGCATACGATGTTTGGGAAGCCATAGATCTAGTGACGGGAGCTACGATCAAAGCTAGGAAGAACTATAGAACAAAAGCAATAATACTCTAAACACTACAAAAGCAATAATACAAAATATGTACGTGAGGCACTTTGTGTGTGACACTCATGGGCCACAAGAGTTCAAAAGGCTCGTCTACAAACTTTAGAAAAAAGTGGGAGATGTTAAAGATGAAAGAAAATGAGACGATCAACGAGTTTTTTCCTAGGGTGAAGGGTAGGAGAGATCGAGGAACGGTGAGCTCAATCATGATTAGTATGAACAAGGACGAGGCATTGCTAACCGTGGTTCGTGGATCAATCAGAGATAGGGGCAGATAAGTTAAAAGATGATTACAAATCTTCACAGATAGATTTGCTTAGTGTTTATCTTTTATTTATTGATTAATATTTCGCCAGAGATAATAAAGTATCAGAGTTGATTATCTTCTAGTGATTAGCAATAAAATTTGAGTTAAATAAGTTAACTTGTTTTTTAATATAACTAGCATTTATTCCCCGATGCGCGTTGCATGTCTTGAAAGTGAGGCTCAGACATGGTCGGTTGCTGCTGCACGTCAGAAACGACTACCACATCAAGGCAACCGACACTAATTTTGGTGTGTCATCACAGCCAACATCATCGACTTTACCAACCAATAACTATGAGAAACCATATCTAGCAAAGCGTCGGCAAAGGTGGCTGCAGCAGCACCATTGTCATCATAACCTATGATCATATTCCATAGGCACACGCATCTGCGGTTGCCGGGGGGATTCCCGAGAAAACGACGATGACCCATCACCCCTACCACCATAACAGAGCCCAGAGTAAAGGGGATACACAACGACACACAAACACGCCTTCTCTCTGAGAAGATACCCATTTAAAAGAGGGCAGGGGGTAAAATGCGAAGTTTAGAAACTCCAACGGCCAAACCATCAACTCAAGAAGAACTCTTTTCATATATAGGATAATTTAATGGATAAGACTATGTAATTTTCTGGTTCATTGTACATTATAAGACTAATAAATAAAACCAAATACTAATAAATGTCGTCACTAAAAACCTAACCCAAATACCGTAAATAATACAGTAAACCTTTATAATTAATGTTCGATAAATTAATAACCTTGATAAAATTAATAATTTGTCTGGTCCCAACTTGGGACCAATATAAAATTGGACCCCAATCGATAAAATAATAAGATAATAATTTGTTTGAAACCTCAATGTAAATATATTGGTCACAGAAAAACTATAAATTAATAGTTACTAAAATATTTTAAATTTTTAGGATTTTCTAGTAAAAAATGAATCTATAGTCATTTTTTTTTGTGAACTTCAAATCTATATTGAGTTTATCTTTAAATATCTCTATTGCACTTAAGGGTTGAGGCACTGTATTCTCGTATTGCAACAAAAAGTTGTGAAAGTTGTTGCGGCTTGCAGTGCTTCTATCTGAGTGACAAGTTTATTAATATGTGAATGTACATGAGAATTTTAAAAGTCCATGTTTTGTTTTATTTAAATAGTTAAAGTGAATGGACATCAAAATATCTCGTTAAATTATTAAAATATCTCAATCTCAACATTATTAATTTATAGAAGTTTTACTGTATAAGTATAAATATGAGTCCAATGCTTATAACAAATAATCCAACATGAATTACAATTGCTTTCAAGTGAACAGAATTCAACTACTTTATCAATTCCACCACTCTAATAATTTTGTAAATTAATGATATACCCGATTTTATCCTTCCACGTGTTGCGGCGGAGATTCGTTGTTTGCTTAGATAACTAGATTCGTCAACAACTAAAAGACGCATCGTAAGCTTAGGGTGTCCCTTTTGCAACCTCTCAACTCATCGCGTTTTTGGTATCTACAACCCACAATCACAAATCAATACAAAAATGATAATAATAATCAATACAAAAATAACGACAACGATAACGATAATAATAATGTATTAAACGTCTATGAGTTAAGCTAAAATCTTGATTTATAAATTATGATAGAAAAGTGATAATATAATGCTACAGAATATAACGGCAATAATAGTGTATATAATATGAACATGGACAATTATAAAATCTGTATAATTAAAAATGTAAATATTTTCTTATCTTCACTTTACCCTAGATCTAGAATGAAAAGAACATAACAAATAACAAAAGATACTCACTATAAATCAAAATCCAAGTTAAAAACAGAAGCATATAAAAACCCTTCTGACCTTGATTCCAAAAGTATATTAATTAAGTTTTTAAAAAGTCATATATACAAACTTACATATCCACTGGAACTAATCAACCTGTATGTAATGAATGTCTTCAAATCATAGCTGCAACCTACAAAGAGCATGGTAATACGAAGGATGTTACTACTAGTAAGAATTCAAATGTAGAAGTTAATTTTGTGCAAAACAAAATGGTTAGTTGAAATATGAGACGATCAAATAAATAAAACTAAATGAAATCCATTCAAATTCACAAACTGATTCAAATTAAACTTCATCTTTGCCTATCCATGAACACCTAAACTCAAACCACATGCTATGTTAGAAAAGATTCACAAATTAAATTTGATGGCAAAACAAAGCAAATGGATAAAATAAGAAAGGTCTTTGGGTTCAAAAAACTATTTCTAGATATTATGTTATTATTTTAGAAGCCTTTCAATCTAACTAATTCTGAACGTTTGTTCTTAAAGAAAATATGAATAGTTGATTAATAGGAATAAATTACAAGTACATTAAAAATCGTTTTAAATAACTATTTCTAATAGTTCATGAGAGACAATATCGGCCTTTAGCATCTTTTGATGTTACCTTCTTCCTTATTAGCAATCGTCGTATCTATGTGATATGATATTTAATGTAATTCAACATCTTTTTTTCTCATTAGGGTGGGTGATTACTTAAAACTTAAAAGTACCCGGACCATTTTTCAATCAAAAGATGTCATCTGTTTTTTACATAAAACTTCCTTAAATGGAAGGGTGGACCTAATGAAACCAAAATTTTATAAAATAAAATTTGAAAACACAATTTCATTAAATTATAATAAAATACATTCAAATTAAAAATACAAACAACTAAAAACTAAAAAAAAAGAAGTTAAAATAACTAAAAATAATGAAATAAAACCTAATATTTACATGGCCAACCAAATTTTATCGTTATGTCGCGTTTGCGTTGAATGACATTTTGCGAGAACGGTTTGATGATACGGTCCTGCGGTTCCATAAAGGTTTTCATGTCCCGGTCCATTTGTTCTTGCCAGATAGACTCTTGTTGTTTTTCCATCATGCTCATCGCTAGCTTTCTCTTTTTATTTTTGCTTCTGCTATTTTATTTAGAAGCATTCTTTTCTCGTTCTTTTTCATCGTTATGTAGTCACAAACAAGGTTCGCCAAGCTTTCTTTTCCCTTGCTTGATGATCCGGCAACATTCTTCCTTTTATGTGCAGGTCGTGTCGGTTTAAGTCTGGGATCTTTGTTGTTTTATGACGCTACTGTCTTCAGAAATATGAACTCATCATAAGTCGATTCAACACGGGGATTGGGTTATGCTAGGATAGATTTTGATAATTATTGGATTTACTTATATTAGATGGGCATAAGATAAATATGTATTTTGATATAACATATGGTATCTATCTCGGTTAATGAGCAGGTGGCTGAGGTATTGACCGAGGGATACAGTTACTCGGGGGCCAAAGTCGACATGAAAGTATGGACTCCTTATGTCGAGAAGGAAGACGAGTATAGTACCTCCCGTATCCTTATACAGAACGGTGGTCTCTATGATTTTGAACTTGTTGAAACCGGATGGGCAGTAAGTCACTATTCATCTCCTAATTACAATGTTTGATTTTGGGTATAGTTCGGTAAAAGTAACTCCGGTTGATTTATTTTTGAATGTTAGGTTTTTTAAATAATGTTGTACGTGTTATGCACGAATTGATGAATATATTAGTTAAAGGACCCGTTTCAACTCTACATGCTATAATCCAACTGAATTTTTCAAGTTATAGTACATATCTTAATTGGATTATATTATATAGTGTTACATCATGATATGATTTTACCCGTCAGCACATGGTTTATTTTTTTGCCCCTCTAACATAAGTATGTTGTCTATGCTCAAATAATTAGGTAAATCCAAGCGTATACAATGATCATGAAACTCGTTTATATGTTTATTGGACGGTAAGTAACTTTTTACTCTCATCCATTCCGTTATTAATTTTTTTTCATTTGGAAGTTGAAACTGTTGTTTAATCGTTTACATGAAGGGATCTAGACAACACAGGATATTACAAGAACAAAAATGAACTATTCATTTATCTAATTTTTACTTATTAAAAAAGAAAAGAAAACGCTATAAATATCGTTTGTTGTTTCTCACTCATCTCTTCCAAAATTCAAAGAAAAATATTAACAAATTAGTTTGATTGTTCATTTATAGATATAATCTACGTATCTATAAATAATATTTATATCTATACACCTACAAGTAAGTAATAAAAATTTAAAACATATATAAACAAATTAGCTTGATAGTTTTCATGTACATAACGCACATAACATACATTCATGCATTTAATAAGTATGTTAAGCTTGTTCTTTTTTGTTCTCGTAACAATTTAGTATTTTGTAATGATTTTGGATTTTCAACTATCTGCAGGCTGATGGTTCAAGAACAACAGGGTGCTTTGACCTAACATGCCCCGGGTTCGTTCAAGTGAACCACGAGATAGCTCTTGGTGCAGCCATCTATCCCATCTCTAACCCCACTGGTCTTCCATACCAAATCACTCTTCACATTTACAAGGTTAATTCTTAGTTAAATACCCTTTCAAAACTCAATATCCAAACACCACCTTAAGTCCTTAACACACTTACATTTACCTTTATTTTGTTAACATATAGGATCCAAAAACAAACAACTGGTGGGTGAACTATGGCGAGTCAATCGACATAGGATACTGGCCCGGTGAGCTATTCGTATTGTTGAAGTACCAAGGGCTCATGGTGAAGTGGGGTGGTGAGGTCTACAGCACAAGGGTCAAGACACATCCCCACACGGCCACACACATGGGCAACGGCTACACTCCACCGGCCATCTTTGACAATTGTGGGACCATGACACGCATGCGGGTTGAACAAAACTCTGGGCCGTTGATGATGCCCGAGTGGACTGATGTCGCGGTAGACGAGTATAGGTGTTATGATATTTTGTATATGGTTGATTATGTTGCTGATCCTATATTTTATTATGGTGGCCCTGGTAGAAGTGCATGGTGCCCATAAGGTTTACTAGTGGATTGAGTTTTGTTGGTGTAGTGTTTACATCATTACCTAAGTATTATTTAGTGACCGTAGAGTGCTAAATCATATGTTGGTTACTTAACTTGTTTAAAGGAAGTTGCTAGACTTGGTGTCTTTGTGTAAAAATAAAAAAAGACTTGGCTCTTTATGACTTTCAAATCCTTTAATCAAAATAAAAAAAATTAGATTATCGGATATACCAGCAGCCATACCACGCTTCGCAATGAGATCATAGTTTTGTTAAATTGTATCGAATGCAATAACAAGCTAATTAATATTACCGGATGAAACTACCAAACGAAAACATATGAATAACTATAAACATATGCATAAATAAGCATGTTGTAAGTTCGTACAACAAAAGAAACCGAAGCAATAAAATTTTAAGTTTAATAGGTAAAAAAAATGAAATGTGCACCCGCTTGATGCGACGGAAATTTCACGCTCAAGAACACAGATAACGTTATGATGTGAGATGACTTGATTTAAAACGAAACCTACATCACAACATAGACAAAAATGCGCAAAAGTATGTTTTTCAAAAAGACGCAAGAATATAAAACCAAAATATTTAAACAAGATAAACAAATTTTTTTTTAGAAAACATAAAATAACAAAAATAACGGTTGGAGGGGTAGGGTGGGGGTGGGGGGGGGGGGTGTAGGCGTTCGAACACATAAAGAAAAATATATGAGAATTTAAAAAACCAAAAGAGTTTTTCTTTTTAAAAAAACAAGAAAGAAGTAGAACCCGGGTCGTGTTCTCAGGTTGTCGGGTCCAGCCTGACACGAACCCGACAATGTTACACGAACCGGAACCCGGCCTGAACCCGAGAATTATGTCAGAAGTGTCAACCCGAACACGACACGAAAATTTTGCGGGTTGACACGACACGACCCAATTGACCCGAATTTTTTAAAATTTTATATTATTTTCACATATTAATACTTTAAAGTTACTATTTTACAACAAAAAATTATCAACAAATATAAAACAATTATATTTTATAATGAAATCTTATGCCAATTTATATGTCGTGGAGTTCAATGCTTACGAGATTGAACAAATATCTCATAAGTGTAGGTGATATCGTAGATGATAATTTAAAATATTTTTATCAATATCAAATTGGGTTATTTTGACCGGTCTCTTGAATCTCAATCGAAAGATTTAGAAATTTGTTAAGAACTTGTTAAAGATATATGCACATTTATCGATTCAATTACTAAATATATGTTGTTTATTCTTGATTAGATTGTTTTATTTTGTAGTGTCTTTGTATGAGAAAGTATAGTTGAGGGGCTGTTGCGGTACAACGGAGAAAGCTTAGGAAGCCAAGTAAAGCTAATGGAAATCATCAAGGGCTATAAAGGAAAGTTGTGTAGTGTGTTATAAAGTGACATCACCATTATATCCAGAGGTTCTTGACGAAGTTTGATTGTGGTCTTATGGGTCCTAATCTTTGTTTGACCTTCGTCATCTTCTCCAACTTTAGGGTTTTAATCTTATCACATTGCCAGTTTATCTTTTTATTCGTTATGCAGCCAACATCTTTGCTAGATCTTTTTTCTCTCTTGTATTTTTGAGTTTATAATTAGTTGATAGTTCTGAGGTTTGGTCTTGTTTGATTCTAAAATTAGCTCCGTTTTCTTGATTAAGAGATTAATTGTATTTGTTTCTTTCACGACTCTTTTGTAATTTGTTCAAATTCATACAGATCTAGTATATGAATAATCACAGATTTGTTATTGAATATGTAAGTTGTTCGCATTAGTGTTGTTCCTAATTTTTACTTTAGTCGGATTTGTGTTTTTTTCACACAACTAGTATGTATGTTTCCGTTGTTAAAAAAGTACAAGAAAGAGACTAGAGATTGCATTTATAGCAACAAATAATCCGTAATGTCTTGTTAAAACGACACAATGCTTCATCAAGCAGTCTGTTATTTTGACGTTTAAAACGAATAACAATTATAAATTATTTTAACTGTTGGCTTCTTTCAATAAAAACTTACCATTGATACGGCTTGATTTGTTTACACATTTACTTGATATAGAGAAGCAATTTCATCTTGATTTGCTCAAAGTCAACATTCTAGATCTTGATTTGAACTACTATTTAGTCCGTCCACAGAAACGTTCTTAATCAAATCTTTGAATCTTCATTGTTATGATATACTTATTACTCGTGTTAGTGTTATTAGTTCATTTTGATAATTGTCAATTACTTATAAGCAACGGAAAATCCAAATAATTTTCGATACGAATTATGATACGTGAAGTGCGTGATCGTTAAAGAATAATCTAACTTTCCGACTTTGATGAAAATGAGGGTCAAGTGGGAGCGCCCCTACCAAAAGTCTCTTTGCCCGATCCACTAGATGCCTATGACGAGCCAAAAATTATGTATTAGTATAAACTACACCATTAGTTAGTTAGTAAATTGATCGATAGGAACCTTTTAACTAGTAGTAACTGTTATATCAATGGGAACTCGTGTTCGTGCTGATGAGCATTTACCGGTAACAATTTAGTTCATATCGACAAAGACAAGTCGTCAATAGATTTCTAGTAAAACTTACTTATTACTAATTATAAGGGGTTACTGTTGATGACAAATATAGTTTGTATCTGTTTTTTAAGAACAACTTATAATGTATTCTTATTTACCATCTGTATTAGCATTTTACAAGAATTAAAACATCAACTTCTTCACTAGATAGAATAGATTTTATAATCATAATGTATTTTTAAAACTAGTTTAGTAGTTTGTACCTACCAAACAAAAATATCCGTCAATGATTTCTTGGCCTAGTGGTCAAGGGGGATGTGGGAGACTTTGTCTTTTTTGACAGTTCAAGGTTTAAACCTTGATATGAACGAATATTACTAACTATTTGATACTAACAACTAATTACTAACCACTAATATGCCGTTTAAAAAAAACTAAATAAAAATATAGAGTCAATATAAAATCTAAACATTATGACACAAAATGTTGACCGCCTGAAAAGGAATTTAAAAGGAGTTAATTATATGAAAGGTTCCTGTGGTTAGGTCTGTTTTCACTTTCGGTCCCCAGGTTTGAAAAACTACAAGGTCGGTCCACAAGTTTGCCAAAACGTAACACAAAAGGTCCCCGTCATGAATGTTCGTTATCTTTTTCCGTTAAGTCCTTGTAAATTGACCAAAATACCCATAAAAATAAAACTAAACAATTATATAAGTGAATAAATTAATATAGAAGTGGGACCCACACCATTATCCTACAATCACGACCACTACACAAGCACCACCATCTCCGATCTAGCACCACAACGTCCAATCACCTCCGATCCACCACCTCCACACAAGCACCCCCACCTCTGATGCCCCATCACTATTTTCAACATGCTTTCAAGGGTTAACAATATCGTATGAGTGGACAATGAACCAGAGAATCAAACCAACAACAATAAAATGAATAAATCAAACTTGTTTCAACATTCAAGTCAATGCTCAAGGTTGAAAATAAAGATGGTAGAACAAAAATTGGGATCCACCCACCATCTTCTTCCCCCTGAGTTGATCACCAGCCACCAGCAATCCCACCGGACCTCAAACCTACCACCGCCGGTCATTAACTTAAACACCACACCAACCTCCTCCAGTCATCGACTCAAACACCATAACCCACCACCGCTGGTCGTCGACTCAAAACAACCCACCATCGCCTGTCGTCGATTTCAAACCCACAACCCACCACTGTTGGTTGTCGATTCAAACACCAGAACCCAAACATAACAACCCACCACCACCCCGTCGTCGACGCAAAATACCACAACCCACTACCGCCCGTCGTCGCCTCAACAATGCAACCCACCAACCTTGCCTTCATCAAATCAACCCCTAACCCCATCGATTTACAGCAGGTGCTTTTGCAAGTTCATTTTTTGTGGGGAAATAAAGAGAGTAAAAGCCCTGAGATAGAGAGAGAGATCGTAGCAGTGAGAGATTGGATTCTTAACTTCTATGGTGAGGGGAGGTGCGGCCGGTGGCGGGAGTCGACGGTGGTACTACGGTGGCGGTGGTGAGGGAGAAGTATAGAGTTGAGGTTTAGGGGTAGTGGTGGGTCCCACCTAAATACATTCTAGTTGAATGAGTTTATTATAAAAAGAATGGTATTTTAGTCATTTTAGAAAATTTAACGGAAAAAGATAACGGTCATTCATGACGGGACCTTTTGTGTTACGTTTTGTCAAACGTTTAAATAGACTTTGTAGTTTTTTAAAGCCTGAATGAATTAACTTTAAAAAAGATAAAATAACCCCCTAAAAAAAGGGAAGCTGCCTTTGGGCTTTGGCTAGTGGCATGTCGTGGGCGGAATCATAAAGAATTGTTGAAACATCAGATGGCGAAAGACCACATTCTTGGATCTCTTCGCCCCCTTCATACCTGCTTTCATGCTCTTCTTTTTATAACTCACGAATCATCTCTTTCATTGCAGAAATAAAACTTTAAACTTCATCATGGTATGTTCTTCATTTCTCTTTTTTTAAACTCCAAAAACTTCTAGTGTATCAATGATCTTTATGCTTATGAAACCTTTTGTTTTGTTTCAATTTGTTCTTCATTTTGAAGTTATTTTTGTCCATAACCTGTTCTTCAATTGGCTTCTGGTTTTGATTGCCCTTTTCTAAACAGTTAATTTTATTAACTTTTTTTTGAGAAAATTTGGATTCCAATCACTTGTTGGTCTTCAGTTATAATGGTAGTTTTCTAAAAAGTCTTCATTTTGATGATTCTTTAAGAATTTTTGAAGATTCCCATCACTTGGTTTATGGTCTTTGTGACTTTTCTTCAAAAAGTCTTGATTTTTGTGTTTACTTGACCAAAAGTCAATACTCCCATGTTATGAAAGATCAACCCACTTTCTTATCGACTCTTTATAACCTAAAATTTGAACTTCTTGAATTGTTGTATGGTTTCAGGCTGCAAGAAGGGTGTCAAAGGGTTTAAGGAGCTATAATTCAACATACCCACAAGCAAAACCTGATAATTTTGTGTTATCAAGATACAAGTTGTGATTATTGGTCATAAATGGAAGATGGTAAAGACCCAACTGCTGTAACTGTAAGCAAACCAAATCAGTCTAGGGTTTTACCACCAAGGCTGATTCAGTTGCTGTTCTTGTTTCTGGTTTTATGCTTTTCAATCTGTTTATTTGTTATATATATGATTCGTAAAACCGAAGTTTCGACTACATTAGCTTTATCGATTCCCACTTTACAACCGTGTGTTGAAGAACATTCAAAGATGAATCTTGATCACTGGATTAAACCTCCTTCCACATTGTTGCATACAATGAGTGATGAAGAACTCTTTTGGAGGGCTTCTTTTGTGCCAAAATTGAAGAATTATCCATTCACAAGAGTCCCAAAGATTGCTTTTATGTTCTTGACTAAAGGCCCATTGCCATTGGCTCCTTTGTGGGAGAGGTTCTTCAAGGGTCATGAGGGCTTATATTCAGTTTACATTCATTCACTTCCTTCATATGAAGCCAATTTTTCATCAAAATCTGTTTTTTATGGGAGACAAATCCCAAGTCAGGTACTTTATTACCTTCCTGTATTCATAATCTTGATTCATATATCGTTGACCACACCGTTATATATGCATAGCTACCTTGGTTTTGAAAAGCACCCCTTAGGCGTGAGACAGTTGGGAAAGCGCGTCTGATGCAACTAGTTTTTATTATCGCCTTGAAATGCCTCACGCTTTTTAAAACCAAAATAGCCGTTTCATTTTCACATATAGTTGATCATGGTGTTATATATGCATAACTACTTCATTTTAACTGGATTTGACATTTGCAGGTAGCACAATGGGGTCGTATGAGCATGTGTGATGCTGAGAGACGACTGCTTGCCAACGCCCTTCTTGATTTCTCAAATGAATATTTTGTTCTTGTATCCGAATCTTGCATTCCACTCTACAACTTCACTCTAACCTATCATTACATTACCAACTCCAGATATAGCTTCATGGGAGCCTTTGATGACCCGAGTCCTGTTGGTAGAGGACGCTACAACCACCACATGTTACCAGAAGTCAACCTCTCACAATGGAGAAAAGGGTCACAATGGTTTGAAGTTGACCGGAATCTTGCATTAGTCATCATCTCAGACACCAATTATTATCCCAAATTTGAAGCATTTTGCAGGCCGGCTTGTTACGTGGATGAGCATTATTTCCCAACCCTGTTGACCATTCAGGCTCCGGGTTTGATAGCAAACCGGAGCTTGACTTGGGTCGATTGGTCTAGAGGTGGACCTCACCCTGCTACATTTGGGAAGTCTGATATAACAGAGGAATTCTTGAAGAAACTTCTCCACATTCAAAACTGTGTTTATAACGGAGAACCTTCTTCGATCTGTTATCTGTTCGCGAGGAAGTTTTCTCCAGGGTGTTTAGAGCCTTTGCTTCTTCTTGCTCCTAAGTTTTTGGGTTATTGAGATGATCAAAATCGAAAGTTTCAGTGGTGGAAGCCTGGAAGGTGAACATGCTGATTTGGTTTGTGCCATTGATTGTGTTCATGAATGCTGCAAGTCACACGATATGATAGTCAAATGTAGTTTTCTGGTTCTAATAAATACCAAATGTTAAATAGTTTTCTTTATTGTTGTCATTAAACCGAAATCAACTCTCTATCTCCTTCCCCTCCTCTACTCCTTATCATTGAACCGAACCAAACCAGTTAAAACTGGCCAACAAACCGAGGTGGTCCTTGTTTGCACTTTTAGAAGACTTGCGCCTTGAGTATGTCTATGGCGCCTACACCTCACCTCACATCAGAACCTAGACACGTGCCTTTTGATTACCAAGGTTGTTATGTTATACTCCCCGTTGCTTCACTGTAACAATTCACCGATCACCCAAAGCACACGAATCAAAAAAGAGTGGTGAAATCGCATTAAAGACAGAGCATACAAGCCTTGAAGTAACAAGTAAGCATTAAAGAGTGGTTGATGGTAAAATTGGAACATGAAAAAGGATAAGTAAACAATGCAATTAATTTCTAATATACAGATGCAAGTACATGATTTGCATATCACTGGTTATAACATTACATACACATGAGATATATATATAAGAAGTTTTGTGGACCTAAATAATACTATAAGGAGAAGCTTCAAGGTTTATATACAATGAAGCTATATTTTTTTGGAAGGCTAATTCAGAAACCACATAATATGATATTTGGACGACTACAGGTCCACGCTGTTTGAGGAATGAAGAGCGTTATGCTGTGAAACCATTGCTAAGTGAACTCCATGGGTTTGAGGGGAAGGTGGGGCATACTTGCGATGATGCTTCGGCCATCTGATCATTTGTGACTCCAGAGTTGCACAGATTAGCAATGGATCGCATGTGTTTCATGCCATATTGTGATAAAGATCCACAATGTGTCTCAAACGTCCTCACCTGAAGATAAAATGGAATATGCAAGCAGTCAATTTTTAATCTTTGGGAAAGCACTTTTGTGATTAGTGTTTTAAGGGTCTATGTTATAAGTTTTATAAAGAAGATTTAAAGGGCTTACAAATGTTTTAAGGCAGGTCCAGTCATCAACAAGAGGTTTCCCTGCAGATCGAACGGTATTTAGCACCTCGGGACCCTTCTCCAATCCAAACAAAACCTTTCCAATGAGTTGTATACTGCTGTCTATGTGCATTCTATGAGACATGGCTTCAGCAAACTTTTTCTGAGCTTCAATTTTCCTGTCAGAACCTTCTGGCGCCTTCTGATACTGTCAGGAGAAAAGTATTTGTCAGAGATGTCAAAACAGGCAAGTTGTGCTGTTGGTTAATGGGTCAAAATGGGTTGGTTTGAGTTGTGCCAACCCTTAAACACATACTAATCAATTTCTTGAATTTTATAATGTGCTAAAGACAAACCTTATGCCAAAAATGTAGAAGATCAGCATCACGCTGGTTAACGGCTTTTGGCGGTGGTGATAGGGAGTTATCTTCAATAAAAGTGAAGTTGTCATTTGCAGGGTTTGTACCCATATATAAGTAAAGATGATCATTGTTTAGTGGCAAGTCCCCATATTGCATCACATGGGATCCATAATAAGAGTTGTCACTTGAGGTTCTCTCCTTAACCTGCAGAAATCAAAAAACCAATGACCCAAAGTTATTATTTTACCAAATAAGGTAGACCATACGTTAGTGCCCTTACTCTTGACCAATGATTGAAAAGATTAAGATGTTATGTCGGTCTGTAGTTCTTACCAGTTTATACTGCTGCTTGATAGTTTCTGTTCGCAGGTTGTGTACATCACTGTAAGCAAGAATACATATCGATCAAAAACAAGAGGGATATGTTTGTCATACTGATTATAAAGATTAAACAAATAAATTACTAAAAAAATCTTATTAATTGCAACTAAAATGACTTTAGTAAGTTTCTAGTCTTGAACTAATAGACTTTATGTTCAGTTGTCATTTTACTTTCCAAGGGTATGATAGTAATTTAACATACCAGTCTTCCATCCAAGCAACACTGTACAAGTCACCCAAACATGTATCATACTCAAGTGGTGGGCTAGGATACTCCCCAGGGCAATAAGTACCCCAGCTGCTCTCATCTGGGCCAGAGGCTGTGGTTGCATAGATATTTAAACCTTGAGGAAGAAGACCCTCAAATATACTTCCAGCCTCACAAGCTTCAAGGTAAAATACCTGCAGATAACATGTATATCCATAAAGAATTAGCACATATATAGAGGACGTTCAATACATAATCAACTTTGAGTAGATAACTGTGAGATCTGCATAAACATGTGTACATATATGCTTTATGCGTGATGCATAAGACACACATGTAACTGCATAACTCATTATGTTTCTCTCTTCCATTATATAAGGACAGCACTATGTGCAAGTACTTGTATTGTTCTCAGAGTCTTGTACTTCAAACTTTATTTTGTATCGAATCTAACGAAAATTAAAAGTTCATAAAAATTTACCAAGCTTTTGTATGATCCAGAAGCATGTTTTTGTTTCAAGACCTCAATAAGATCGTTTGCATACAGATATGGATATGTTGGCATCCCTGATAACATTTACAAAATTACCACATATCAGTTGCATGAACATGGAATCCATTACTTAAATGTTAAAACAATAAAATATTTGATTTGCATGCATGGATATATTCAATGTGTATGCTCTGTTTTCTAGAGTCAATGAATTAATAAATAACAAGGATTTTTATTTGTTATTTTAATTTCAAAGAAGCCAGTCACTAACCAAGCACACCAGGACCACCATGATCAGTGTAGTAAATGAAAATGCGATCGTCTGGACCGCTATCCACAACCTTCCCACTTCCACCTTTGACTTTAGTTTTATCTCCAAGCAAAACAGCAAAAAAGTTGTCAACATTTACGTCCTCCCCAGTGTAATCCTGTTTTAAGCAATGTGGTAAATCATGAAACAAATTTCATTCTTAATATACAGAAAGAACAATATAACGAGTCATTAGTTTGTTCTGTTTATGCTGAAAGTTTGATAATGAAACACAAACCTTTGGCACTCCATGATACACATCACCGCCTTCTGGGTGGTTAATAATGACACCTTTCCTGGGATTCTCCCAGCTATATGCAATGTCATCATACATGAATACAACAATATTTTCCTCCTTCACACCACCAGATTTCAAGATTTGATATGCATGACACACATCTGCCTGAAAAGAACAAAGAATGGATCTTTAGTAAATTGAGCACAATCAAGAACAGACCAAACCATGAATCATTGAACTGCTTTCAGCTACATCAATTAACATAGGACCCATAAAACTATTCACATCAGGGGTCTTCAGGTCAATCCGTAGCACAGGATGATGTGCAGGTGTGTATAACCTTAAAAAATCTAGATTTTTTTAATTATAAAGGCAAGAACACAATTTGCCTAATACACTGAGATTTGATTTCCCAAATCAAAACATGTTTTAAGTTGCAAAGATAAATAACCTGAGTCAGTGATCAAATAATTTACTCCCCAAATTCTAATTTTTTTTAAAAAACAATTCATCATAACCTCTATCAAGAAGCAGCAATATGCATAAGCTGACAAAACACATCAAATAAGCTTTTTAGAAAGTACAGTAAACTCAAATTCATAATATTAATCAGACGTGAAGACAAGACAATAAACAATCAAAACAAAATTGACTAAATATTCTTTCTCCAAAACTAAGAGAACCCGACCCTAGTAAACTCATATGTCATCCACCAGTACCTTACTAACCAATAAGATCAAATAAAACACAGTTTGCGCTCCTTTGAACGCGATAAATCACAGGAATATGGATTTGAACCTGATCAAATTTTCCTTCAAAGAATCGTCACCTTTTATATTTAAATCAAATGCTTTCCCTTACAAAAAATTACTATCACACGATCTAACATGTAACTAATTCAGCAACCAGTTGAACACTATTTTCAAATATATTATTCTTAAAATTTGCACAATTTTTTCTAGACATAAACAAAATAATCAAATTAAACCCTACATAAACAAAATACGACGATACTTTATTCATATCATATCTTATAACCTATCTGTACACAAACAACACTTCAAAAATCAAGCATATGACATCGTTTACAGCAATTATCACCTGATGCCTGTAGTTCCAATAGCCATTAGATCCAGCAATCAACACGGCCCATCTGGTACCAACGGAATCATCGCCGGAGAATTCAAGTTTCTCCGACGGCAACCGGAGAACATCATCGGTCAACTCACGGCCGTTGACTACTCCGACGATCAACAGAGCAAATAGAGTGATTAAACAACGATTCATTTTGATCGTCGCCGGTGATAATAATATTATTTGATAGTGTTCTTCGGAGGATGTGAAGGTGTATATATAGATGTGTGGACGCTACTGCACCCAATCAGAGCTCTGATATGAATTTACAGTGTGCTGTGAGTGGCGGCTAATGTACAAGCACTCAATGCGTATGGTACTATTAAGGATTTAAGGGTGTTTGATATGTTGAAATTTATTGTGGAGGGTCTTGTTTATTGGTTTATGACAGTTTGGTCCCTCGTGTTGTGGTGAAAGTTGAAAGGTGAAGGTGTGGGACACCATGAATATTCATTTCATTGACAACTTGATTTCAGGGAAAATGAATGTTTCGGATAATAGAAAAAGTACACTCTGTTAAGATATTGTGATGTCTGGAGGGTTTTGATATTTTTGTTTCTAGATAAATACTCTTATCATATATTACGATAGGGACTTGGATATATTTGCAGAATTGCAGGTCTATTTTATCTTAACGTTTGCTTTTTGTAATATTATTTAAGTGAACTATAAATTGCGTTGATACAATTAATTTTTTTAGATAAAATTACAGAAAACATCATTTAGGTTTATAGAAAATTTTATATATCATCTTTTATTTTCAAAAAGTACTCTAATCATCCTTTATGTATATCTTTTATAACAGATTTCGTCCTTTATACTAACTACAGTTAAGTTATTCTGTTAAGTTAAGGGTAATTTGGTGTTTTTACCTCTAAAGGACTATTTATGTAATTAAAAATAAAGGACGTTTTCATGTGAACTTAAATTACCCTTAAAAATAAGGACTATTTTCAATAGTTTCTATTATTAAAGGACGTTTTAATAATTTAGTATGTTTTAATAATTTCTATTGTAATATAAAATTAAGAGTATTTATATGTTGCAATTTAGTATGTTTTAATAACTTCTATTGTACTTAGATAAATATTATTTATTTTTGAAAACTTATTTTATTTTTTTATTAATTCCAGTGGTTCATGAACTCTTAAAAATAAGTATCATGCTTTTTTAAGACTTTAACCAACCTTGAAATAAGCTAAAAACAAGCACTTGTATTGTGAAGAAGATAAAAAAGAGTTAGGTTTAAGAGTATTTTTATTGTTAAATTAAAAATCTTTGTAAATTAATGGATTTGCTGTGTAAAAATTATATATATTGTTTTGTGTTTTAACAATTATATTGATGAATGTAATAAAGAATAAAACAGCGAACAAAACCCTCAAAATATTTAGTACACTATAAGCATTTTGCTCATATATCCAGTAGGTGGTTAGTATGATTATATTAATCTATGAAGGACTAAACTGTCATAAATTAAAGATGAAGGGGTAAAGTTGACCTTGTTTGACCGTAAATATTTCTTTTTGTTGATGTTGAGTTGTGGGTTATTAATGTCCGTGAAGCAAAAGATATTTTGTATTTTGTAATGTTATTGAGGGTCCCGCTTGTAATGGATGCTTGTACATTATAACTTCAACATAAATAGTAAGAAGTGATCTTACTAGTATACATGATAAAGTAGATCACTCAAAAATTATAAAAATAAATGATGTTAATGCTAGATAAAATCAAGAGAAAATGTTAAGAAATAGTAATGGAGTTTTAAAAATATTTTAAGTAGATCACTCGTACATATTTTTCTTAAATTGGATCAATAAATCATCAAATCGAGTAATTACATAATTTTGTTACATAAAAAAAATAATGAAGAAGAAAATATAAGGTTCAGAATTTTCAAATATGATATTATATTAAAAATTAAAAAATATGTTAATTATATTAAAATATAAAAATTACCTAAAATTCACGCCACCATTCCACAAGCATAAAAAAAGAAAAACGTATTTTTTAATTGAAACAAAAAAAAAACATATTAAAACTTATAAATTAAATAAAACATGAAAGCTAAGTGAGTTAATTGGAATATATTTTAAACTTTAGTTATCCAATTGAAATATTTTTAAAATTTTGTTACTATTTGGCAAAGTTACCCCCAAAAAAAAGTTGTAACATTAGAATGATAATCTACATCTATATCTATACTATTTAATAAAAATTTTTTTAATGAAATTGATTTTAAATAAGTAAACCAAATAAATAAATATCCAAAATATAAATATTCTTATTTTAATAAATTATTAAAACATACTAAATTACAACATTTCTATTGTATTTTATCTTAAATATAATTTTATAATTTTTATTTTTATTATTTGTTATTTATAGTTTTTAAATTTTTTCTTATTTATTATTTTATTAATTGCTAATGATATGTAACATACAAAATATTAATAAAGCATGATGATTTTAACACGTTGAATTTTTTAACTTATGTAATACATGAGTTTTTAACCTAGTATGACATACACGAAGGACTAATCTGTCACAAACTAAAGATAAGGGGTTAAAGTGAAGCATGTTTGACGATAAATGTTCTTTTTTTCTTGATGTTGAGTTGTGGGTAATTAAGGTTCGCTAATAGGCAATAGCAAAAGATATTTTTGTATTTTGTAACGTCTTTTTGGGACCTACTTGTAGTGGTTGCTTGTGCATTATGACTTTAACATAAATGATAGGTAATGATCTTATTGGTATTCCTAACAAGTAGTTCACATATAAATTAGAAAATGATGTTAATACTAATTAGAAGTCGTTTTTAATAACTTATAATCTTTAAATTGAAGTCATTATTCTTTTAGGAACAGATAAACATTAACTGGAGTTGTTTTCTTAGAAACTAATATTTATTATTAGTGGAAACACATTATAATTTTTATCACTATTTCTAATTTTTAAAAGTTAAATATTGAAATACATTTATAAAGGTTATCAGCAGTTTTTCAGTTTCTTTTAGAAATTTATAGTATGTTATACTCTATGATCATCACTAGTAATGATCTCGTGATAAAGATGTATGTCTCTCATCCAAATGATATTGGGTTCAAGACTCACTTGAGACGTGAAGTATACTTCAGTTGAAGTACAATATGATTAGATTAAGATTGTTAAAAAAATATCATACTCAATGCAGATACTTAAATAAAATTAGTTGTTTTTATAGAAAGTATAAAAAGTTAAAAAATCTCGGCATGAAAATATATTGTTGACTTAAGAAACCAATGTTTGACTTGATTCATTTCACGATCCCTACAGTGGATTTGTGGCATCAACTATGGCAATTCTATTGCTTGGATGTTTAAATTTTGTTCAACACTCTTTGCCTCGATTTTATATGCACATGTTATGATTGACGCACGATACAACAGTAACATCAAACATAGTGTTCTTGTCCAAAATTTCTTATAGAATATGAACTTACGAGTGATTATATGTGACATATCTATTACACAGGCAGAATTTATTCTTATCGAAATAAAGAGTACTGATTTTATAATGTGTTATCATGTATGTATTAATACTAACCATCAATATACCACCTTACATCTCCTAAAGACATGGCTTCGACAACCTATGGGAGGGACGTCATGTCACTCTAGGCTATAGGGGGACCGTATTCGTGGACGAACAACATAACTTGAGTTTAGAATGCATGTAGAATGTAAGGACTATCGACCCGTTATACAATGAGCCAAGGAGTGTGACTGTGGGTACTATACGAGTCTATAACTAACTATAGTGATTGCAAATAGTATTATTGAGGTGATGGTGGTGACACACAAAGGGTCGAACATAGTGGTGATGACATGTATCGTGGACAAGAGTAATCTAACGGTCAGTTTACATTTGATTAAGATCGCGAACCAGAATTATGTTTGTAATCCTGTAAAGATGATCATAGTGATTGGATCTAAGATTTGATACTCATATGTTCTATCATGGTGGATTAATATAACTATAGAGTATCGTCAATTGTAAACTATTTTAATATATATTTTCAAATTAAGAGTGAGAAAAATAAAATTTTCAGTAACGATCTATTTTAATATATATTTTCAAATTATCATTTTATTGAATAAGTTTTCTTTTTTGAACGGCGTTTGTAACTAGCCTCAATACCCGAATGAAGCTTCCTTAGATGAGACGTCAATCATTCATATTTGTTTTGATGCTTCAGGTATGACTCATCTTTAAACACCATTAAATAGAAAACCCACCATTATGAAAAACCCTCTTGAGTCACGTTAAAACTTCAGATTTTAAACTCAAACAATCACCTCCATATTATTATATCAGAAAGCCTTTCACATTAAAGAAGTTTTCTACATGCACTTATTTGGAAAACCGTACCAAATCCATCTAATTATTTCCATGACCTTTAGAATCTTTAAAAATTTTACAATTGCCATTGTAAACAAGAAAACCAAAATAGGTGCAAGAAGGTTATAAAGAGTTCCTTCCATTCATCATAATTAAGCTTTTCAAGAAACAGAACCAACAATATGTAAGCTTTGATGTTGGTGATGTCACAACTCCTCTTGGTAGAATTCAGAAACGTTAGATGTCCACACAATGCTTCATTCTTGTTATTTTACCTAAATCATTTAGTCATTATAAATAAAAATTTTGTATCCGTCACTGTTAATTACTAAATCTAGTTAACATTTATATTATTAACGTTGTGGGTGGATTTTTATGGTGAAAAGTGAAAACGACATATAGGCATGATGAATGGGTGACAGCTACTGTGACGGGGCAATAGCGATAAAATATAGCTAGCCATGGTGATGGCAATGACATTTTGATACCACATTTCTTCATTGTGAATGTTTCAAAATTAATTAATAACTTACTTTTAACAGTTACCGTTATATATAATAATACTCTTGCTTAAATCTCATCCACATAATATGTATCTTATTTTACTCAGAGATGTTTATATATTCGTTGTTTCATCTTGAGCCAATACAATAATATATTTTAACTTGATTGGAATTTTTAACTGAAACACTCTATATTTTAGACATGAAAATCACTTTCATTTGTCATGTTATATTAAAACCGGGTGTCAAAAGATTGGTTTAAAAGGTAAGTTCGTAAAAAATAATTAGTGATCAAACATAATTTTGGGCCAAAATCAAATTTAGAAATCGCATAAATATTATAAAATAAACATAATAAATTTCTGAATATTAATCTCCGATTTTCTTTATGACTTTTTATATCATTTCATAGGACGTATTAAGCATGAGTTTTTAATGAAACTAGTTATTAAGCACGCCGCGCGTTGCGGCAATGACGACATAACGTGAAGATGTATAAACTACAATCAATTCGATTTGTTTTCGAACTAAATTTACGTAGAAACATATAGTAATCTGAATTTGTGCCCACGAATCAAAATGTGTTATATTTGACATGATTCGTTTTCAATCAAAATTTAGGTTGAAACGTAGACCAACTCAATCCATTAGGGTTTCTTCTTTCTCTCTTGTTTGATCAAAATTAAGGTTGAAACATAAACCAACTCAATCTAGCTATTATGGTTTCTTCTTCCTCTCTTATCTAATCAGAGGAAGAAGAGACCAGCCTCTAATAATACCTAAAGTCTAAAAGATACCCACTTATTGAATCTCCTAAATTTTGAAACCAATTATAGCGTAATATGACATGGCTGATATGCAAGAAGATAGAGGCAATGGTTTTGAGGTTATAGAACTTAGACATGCATTATAACCGGTACACAAAGCACAACAGCTTGTCACTTAGTGTTCATTTTATTCTAAAATCAACTAAATGATAATAATATCTATAAGAAACGATCGAGAGGGGTCTAGATAATTTGTTTATTTATTTATTTTATTTTGTTTTTGAAAATAATATGTTACATAAAAGTATATATATAAGAAGATATAGGAAGAGATAACACCGGATACGTATGGTGCTTCCGGTGATTATTAAAAAATCCATAATAGTTCACTCCCAGCTGGTCTTTAAAGAGGATTTGGCTTCACTAAAAACTTCCCTATAAGAGAGTAGTGATCACATGTACATCGTCTTACAAAGAAGATAATGATCATCTTTCTCTCGTCTCACTAATCAGGTAATGATACCCTTTGAAGATCTCAATAATCAGGTAGTGATTACCCCTTGATCATCTTACTAATCGGGTAGTAAACATCCTTATAACATCTCACTAAATAGGTAGTGTTTACCACTAAACGAATAGCGCCAACATCTTTCTAATCTTTGTAGTGTTTACCAATTTCAAATCCACATGGGTCCCGAGTATAAATATTACATTCAACCGGCCTCACAAACATCTCTCCTAAATACACATAATACACATAAGTGTTAACTAAGAATGTTACGATGAATCTCTTTAAAGACTTTGACTCATGCACCTCTGCAATCTCTTTAATAATCATATTCATGAGATAAAGTTATATATATTCACTTTTACTCTGACATAATTTCATTCTTCATTGCTTGCTTCTAGTATATATGTTGATTTATATTATTTATTTTAACTTAAACGTTTGTCCGAATGCGATCGATCCACTGTGAAAAGTTAAGTCAACCTAAAATGGAGAAATGACACTTAGACCAATGTATTTATTTCAGAGAGTAATAGAACGGCGTAAACTTGGTTTTTCTAAGCATTGATAGAATGCCCTCTCTACCATGAGGTCACGAGGTATTCATAGTTAGTTTAAGTGCATTAGAAAACCCTATTCCATCAAACTGATGTTGACATCTACTCTCATATTGGTTGAATTCTCCACACATTCTTCATGTCTGACGCCAGGTGTCCTTGGCGCGCTCCTCTTTTTCCATAAACGAATCTCTTCTCGAAGGCTTTTTCACGTCTCATTTGTTATTAGAGTGGGGTTATAGTAAAAATAATTTTAATTTAAAAAGCTTAAGAATGATTCTGGGCTTAACATGTGTTGTTTTATTGCTTTATAAAGATAAAGACATTTTGATAATTGCGTCAAATATATCAGATCATTGTGTCAAATATATCAGGTCATTATGTTTACTACGTCAGGTCATTGTATCATATATTTTTCATCACTTGTTATGCGTGTTCATCATTTTGTTTTATGTTATAGATTATTTCATGTTATTTTTGTTATTGTGTCTTATATGTTCATTGTGTCAAATATAAGTTTATTGTGTCATATAATTTACATTATTTGTTATATGTATTATTCATTGTGTTTTATATTTTAGATCATTTTGTGTTATTTTAATCATGGTTTAAATAAATTATATAAACTTGTTATCTATTATTATATTTTTCAATTAGAAGTACATAATGATATACTTTCATCAAAAAAATTTAAAACTATAATGTTGAAGATAAAAAAAGGTGTTATTTTTATCATTATTTTTTATAAATTATATAAACTTGTTGTTATCTATTATTTCATAATGATGTTATTTAACCAATGTATTTTTTAAAACTCATAGTGTTCAAAATAACACAATAACGATTAAAAAACACAATGAGATATTGTGTTATTTTGTCATTGTTTTTAATGTATTAAATTAATTAGTTGTTAAGTTATTATTGTATTTTACATATTATAGTTTTTGGGGTTTAATATTATTATATTAAAAGGGTGTTTCTCAACTAATGCAAAAGTTTTTTAGATTATATACTTAATAAATTACTATAAAGCATGCAATAATCAAAATTAGGTACCTTTACAGCAAATGAGCAAAGTTTTGTGTTACCTTTAAGCAGAGAAGTATTAAATATGGCCATATTTTGGTACCTTAATATATTTATATGTTAAAGGCGAGAAATTTGGATACAAACCTACAAAATTTATAGGTTTAGATTCTGAAATGGTTCATTGTGCTTTACTCTCTGATCGAATCCATTGATAAGTTTGTTCTACATAATTATTTAAAAATATGTTGCATATGATAACTTATAAGACGGTTGTATATTTTACATCAAAAATTTTAAGGTTAAAAGATAAATAACCCATTAAAATTTATAGTTTGAACGTAATTGTCTTGTACACACTTTTTTTTAATCCTTGTCATTTTAGAGTATTAAGATGCGAAAAAAAAGACTAGGTTTAATAGATATTTCAACGTCTACCCCCAATACGAGTATCGTGTACGAGTTTACGCATTTGATATAACTTTCATGTTTGACAAGCTAAGATGAACTGAATGACACACCTAATATATGTATATAAAAAACTTGAACCTGAAAAAAGAAAAAAAAACAATTACTCATTTCATGTGGTTCGGTTAGGATTGAGAAATATAAAACAATAGTGATCATAATTTGTTGGTTCACTTTAAAAAATGATACCCAAATCATTCACTAAGGATAACCCACTTGAAGTTAGAAATCATATTTGACGCTAGAGAGGACAAATATTGGCTTATGTTGCGAGATAATGAATGATCAATGAAAATAGAACCCAGTTATATTAAGTAACCAGACTCTATTATAATTCTAAATAAAAGAGATTGTACTATTATTTCTTGAAAATAATTTATTTTCAAAAATCGATAGAACCCAGTTATTTTTTTTGTAAGAGACGGATTCATTACCCTAACAATCTAACATGCCTATCAACAAATTTTTTGTTTAAACTATTTTTTATTCGAAATTCTCATTATTCATCAGTTTATTATTTATTTTCTAACTACTGATTTAGAATAAAATACAGCTTTAGAGATATTTTCTATTTAATAATATTTTATGATCAATATTAACTATTCTTAGTGCACAAAGTCTAGGAATTTTTTTTCTTTAAAAATTCTATAAGTTAATTTCCTTGACAGAATATTTGGTACACAGCCCTTTAACTTTTATAAAAAGTGATATTTTATCAAGGTGGTAACCTGGTTTTGTGTTTAACAATGATATGATGTATTTTTTTTTATTGATAGACTTATACATTTATCTAATCCTACAGTCTTACTTCTAAATTATCTTATGTAAGATTTTAACCATTTTTCAAAGAGTATTTAACTCTTATAATTGAACAACCAATCTAAGTGACTTTGATGGTGATAGCTACACCATTAACCTAGCTATAGTTCATGAAAACCATTCAAAATGTTATTTTTATACAAACTTTAGATATTCAAAAGGAGAACGTTAGATAAATCAAAATCCTAAGTTTATCTATTATGAGATTTTGTATCTCAATAGCTTTTTATTTGAAATTTAAACATTTGTAACCACCCATTTGATTTGAAATTAAAAGATTTACAACAAACTTTCCTTCCTTGTATCATAAGATTAAGCAAATAATTAACTTTCAAACTTAGTTTCGTTTTAATAAAGATTAACTATAGCTGATAAATTCTCATGCAACACAAAATTAACTTGGCCCCGAATGTAATTAATTAAATTTTGATTTGTTAGTGCGACCCTGCTAATAAATATGTTGTATTTTGAATTGAAATATCTAACCATATGAACGAGTTATGTTCAAGTTGTATAACAATTGAAAGAGGCAGCTTCTTTAAAGTGGAATTACAGAGACTAAAAAAGTATATAATCCTTATATCCAACCATTGTAATTCATTCACAACTTTATTACAATGTGCTAATAACTCACCATTCCATTTAACTCCAATACAACTTTACTACAACCTTTAAACCCATTTTGACTAGCCAACTCGTTTAGCTTGTTCATCAATGTGTCATATTCAGGTTATGATGGTTTAACGTGTGTCTGGTTTGTGGTCAATGTCTTTAACATTAATAAATATACATATAGGTGGCTATCAAATACAAATATTTAACCTAAATACCACCCTCAATCAAGTTGAACCTCATTTCTATATTTAAGTAGGATTAATTACATTTATAAAAATAATTAAATATTGTAAGTAGGTCGATTATCATTTTTTATAGAAATCAAACTCTTTCCATCTGATATTTTTAAGAAGTCGTAGAATAATAATGTTGCTAGATTCAACAAATGGCCAAACATCAGTTTCACTTTCTTTGATTCCTCGGTGTCACTCAATCAATATGCAACAACACAAACAACTTACCAAATTTGTGTTCCCCATCTTTCTTTTAGTTTTATATTCTAATTAATTGTTAGATAATATCAGCCGTTGGTGTCATTTTCAGGTGGACAACAAAAATAATTAATTTAGTGATTAATCATATTATATCCTTTTAAAATGGGTCCTAATATTGAGACACCCACCCAGATAAATCGACACCCCCTATACGTCGCGTATGGGTTCATACGCGGTGTATAGGTATCCACAATAAATATCTGACATTCCATGTCGCATCAGTCGTTGTCGTGGTGTTTATACGCTTCGTATAGCTCCATGCGCCGCGTATAGCTTTTTTCAGACGACAAAACTGGTCCAAGTCTAATGAGTCATTCAGAATGGCTATACGCGTCGTATGGCACCATACGCCGCGTATAGCCCTAGGGCGTATGGGTAAAGGGTGTAGGTCCACTGACACCTATACGAGGCGTATGGGCCCAAACAGTCTCCAAACGCCCAAAACGCCCAAACAGTCTCCAAACGCCTAGTGCAATACGCCCAAACAGTCTCCAAATGCCTAAAACACCCAAACAGTCTCCAAACGTCTAGTGCAATACGCCCAAATAGTCTCCAAACGCCTAAAACGCCCAAACAGTCTCCATACGCTGCGTATAGGTGTCAGCGAACAACCTATACGTGGCGTATGGGTCCATACGCCACGTATAGGTGTCAGACGTACTATAAAAGTAGTTTGTACATGGTACGAATATACGCAGCGTATAGTACCATATGTGGAATACGTGGCAAACCTATACGTGGCGTATGGTGCCATACGCCGCGTATAGGTGTCAGAAGAACAACCTATACTCCGTGTATGGCTCTATACGCTACGTATAGGTAATTTCAATCATGGGACACAAGATTCAAATTTGACGGGACACAAGATTCGTTTTCAAATATATAAAAATTCATTCGATCTCAAACGTTTTCATTCAATCTCTAAATTGTGAAAATCTCAAACGTTTGTTTCTCTCAAAATATCATACGTTTTCATTCGTTCGCTATGTCGTTTTGGGATGGTAACTATTTTTTTGGTGAATATTCAAATGAATATTTAAGCGTTTCGTACGTGGCGGATAGTAATCAAGATGATTCGTACGTTCAATCTTCTTACGATACACGATTTCCAGATTTAAACCAATCGTATGTTCCCGATGATGAATTCGACTTTTGCCGAGAATCAAGTTACGACCCGCAACAAAGTAATATAAATTTTCTCTCGAGTGATGAAAATCAGAACACGAAAGTATCGTTTGAAATGTCACAAGAATTTTTATCACTCGATGAGCTAGTCTGTTGGGCTGTTAATAAGGGACGTGATAATTGTTAAGTTATTATTACACGAAGATCAAAGAAAAAGGAGGTCAGGTCGTAAAGGTATGGCTTATCTGTGATTATGGTGGCGAACACAAAAGTCAAGCAACAGTTAGACGATTTGGTAGCAAAAAAATCGGATGTCCTTTTAAATTAGTAGGAATATACGACAACAAATGTCGTTCGTGGAAATTAGAGGTGAGAAATGATGAACATAATCATGATCCCGCTCAACATATGGAGGGGCACCCATTTGTAAGAAGATTTTCTCAAAACGAATACGATTTGGTGGAGCAGCTTACTGATCAGAACATGGAGCCTCGTAACATACTATCAGCTTTAAAAAAGCAAAACCCTGATAACTCATCCATAACCAGAGACATATACAACACTCAACAGAAGATAAGAAAAAAAAAGAAAGTCGGTGAAACACCAATGCAAGTTTTAGAAAACCTTTTATCTTCTAAAGGGTACGTTTATTACACCCGAGAAGATCCCGTTACAAATGGCGTAGAAGATATTTTTTGTCATCCAAAATCATACGACACTTGGCTTACATTCCCGCACGTGCTGATGATAGACGCTACATATAAAACAAACATGTACAAACTTCCATTTGTTCAGATTGTTGGTGTGACCTCAACACACAAGACATTTTGTGTTGCTCATGCGTTTATTAGTAAAGAACGGGAAGATAATTTTGAATGGGTGCTTAACAGATTGAAAGATACGTTACACAGGTGTATGGAGCCGTGCGTCATAATAATAAACAGAGATCTTGCTTTAATGAACGCATGTGTTAAAGTATTTCCAAAGGCTTCGAAATATTTATGCAGGTGGCATATTGCTGAAAATATCACGAAACACTGTAAAGCAAGTTTTACGAAAGATGACTGGGGAAAGTTTAAATACGCATGGGCACGTTTGTGTGAGTCTTCCACGCCGGAGATTTACGAGTATAACTATAACATTCTTTACGAACGACTAGTTGAAGCGAAGCGAGGAAGTAAGTTTTCATTACATACATACATACAATACTATCAAATACATAAAAATAATTTTGTTTTATTATATTTTCAGAAGTTTTGTCTTATATATACAAAAACTAAGTTACAAAGAAATGTTTGTATCAGCCTGGACTAACTCAAACCGCAATTTTGGCCAACATACAACAAATAGAGTCGAGAGCCGGCATGCAAATTTAAAAAGATATCTTAAATCAACAAATAGCTCACTTGATAGACTTGTGGAGTTTGTAATCAATTGGTAAACGCGCAAGAGGTAAATTTAAAAGAAAGTTGAGACAAGCAAAATTAAAACTATGAATCATTATAAACTCCCGCTATTCGATTACCTACGAGGCAAGGTTTCACACAAAGCTCTTGATTTATTAGTTGCCGAAAACAATAAATTGCAAGTGATGCGCTCAGCAAATGCAACGTGTGGTTGTCATCTTTTCACGAGTTGTGGTTTGCCTTGCGCTTGTCGGGTGGAAAAATATAAATATTCTGGTAATTGTCGATACTTTACTTACGTCTTATATCCCGTAACGAATTATATATTAATTAATATTTCCACTAGATGCAATTGACGTATTTTGGACGAAACTTGAGAAGCGTAAACCGTCACTTATGGTGGATGAAGAAGTCGATGTTGAAGAAGAGATGGAAAGCGTGAAATAAAAAATAATGACACAACCCACCGCTGTAAAATTTAGTTTGGTGAAAAAAATAAAAGGAATTTTGTATCCATGGAAAAGTAACAAAAAAGCGCCAGTTGTTCAAACAGATATTCGCGGTTCAACAGCAAAAGTATGGCACTCAACAAAGTACGTGTGACATGCCGAGACATAGCTTATTTATTGCGTCTAACATTACCGGAAGAACAAGTTCAGCAGTAAAGCCTCAGAAGCCCGCCATGTAATGTAGTCGTTCAACGTCTTCTAAAGTGAAAGCAACATCAAATAGTGTCGGAGTATCACAAAGTACTAATGAGTTTTTATCGGTTGTCAGAGATCAACAATTAAACAATATAAACAGGTTAAAAAATTAGATTCCGTCCATCTTTCATCAGTATATTTCACGTATACAAGATGTTCGATCCGATGGAAATTGTGGTTTTCGAGCTATAGCTTTAGGCTTAGGGTTTAACGAAAATAAGTGGATTTATGTGCACCAACAACTTTTAGAAGAATTGGACAAGCACGAATTGGAATACAGAGAAGTTTTCGATACTTTGTACCCCGGACAGTATAACGACTTATGTCACACTATAATTTGGCAACGTGTGGAACCTGCACCAGAAGAACATTGGATGATAATGCCGTATACGGGAATAGTAGTTGCTCAAAAGTTTGGTGTTATTCTTTATCTATTAAGCAAAAATGGTTGTCAAACATTTTTTCCATTATGGGCTAATGCGAGATCTATGATACATCATCATGTCGTGTCAATTGTTAATGTCAACAATAATTATTTCGTCCATGTTAAGTTAGAAGGAGATTATCCGATGCCTACATTAAGTAATCTTTGGCTTCTTAACCGAAACGTACGTGCTGCAGAATGGGAGATTATGTATAGGCTTCGTATCTCGGAATATAACGCAACAATAGATGATAATCTAGAAACCCCAACTCATATAAATTTGTTTTAATTCAAAACTTATAATATTAGAATTATTATTACGTTTGTATTATATTTTATTATTGTTTTCGTATCTCATGATTTAACAATTTGAAAGTGATTTTTCAAATGTTACAATTCAAATAAATCCAAAATTTTCAAATGTTACAATTCAATTAATTCAAATCAAACAATTTAAAAGTGATTTTTTAAACAACAAATTTTTTAAATTTTCAAGCTATACGCCGCGTATGGACCCATACGCGGCGTATAGCACCTCCGCAACAGTTTATGTTGGATTTTTTCGCATTTTGTCCCTACCTCACACTTTTTCAAAACCAAAAACTCTCTCGTATAGGCCGATACTACTCGAATTGTTCGTCGATTTTTCTTCATCTAGGTATGTATTATTGTTCCTACATTTTTATTATGCTAATCGTTGAATAGTTTAAGCGTTAAAGATGCATTTTGTGTGTTTTAAACGGGGTCTATGAACCATACGCCACTACAGACCCACGTATAGGCCTATACGCGGCGTATAGTTCATATTACGATGATCTATACGCGGCGTATAGGCCTATACGCGGGGCTGTGGTTGCGTATAGCGTAAGAGAAAGAAGATGAAGAGATTGACAACCTATACGTCGCGTATAGGTCTATACGCCGCGTATAGGGGGTAGGTGACTAGTGGGCTATACGCTGCTTATACGTGGGACCCCTATACGACGCGTATAGGTCTGTACGCAGCGTATAGGGGGTAGGTGACTAGTGGGCTATAAGCTTCTTATGTGAGCTCCCTATACGACGCGTATAGGGCTACACGCCGCGTATAGGGGGTGGGTGATTAATGTGTTACGTAGCTTATGTTTTAAAACCGTTATACTTATATTCATTTTTTATGCAGATATGTCTTCGGATTCAGATTAAGGCTGACGTTGTTGACGTTATTGCCAATCATCGCTACAGTTTGATCCCGGGACCATTGAGCACGCGAAGTGCTCGAAATTCGTACGTACGAAGATCGGCCATCAAAAAGCGTCGACTGGGAGGTGATGGCCGAGCTCGAAGAGCGCGGTAGACTTGCTGGTATTATCGGAGACGATACGCCATGGAGTCGTTTGTTCGAGACCGCATTCTTACCTTCTTACCGAGAGCTGACTGTGGAGTTTTTATCCACCTTTACATATATTCGTCCTGATGAGATGGAAGAGGACGATGAGCGTTCTGAGATTTTGTTTAGGTTATGTGGACATTTACATCAGATGTCCATTGAGCAGTTTGCCGTTCTCTCAGGATTTTACTTTGAGCCGGAGACTGTTACCCCTCTATTCACCAAGGGTATTACTGAGATTGAGGAGAGTCGATTGAGAGCTTGGTGGCCTCAGATTGCCGGAGGTCCGTTTCAGAGGACTAAGGTAGGGTCACTGGCATTAAAGATCCTCTCATCCGTTACTTACATCGCATGATCGCCACATCCATCACGGGACGTGGCAAGAGTCGGGAGTGGTATACCATTCCCGACTTATTTTACTTGTATTGTTTGCTTACGGGAACAAGGTGCGACGTGGCGAGATTTTGGCGGTGTATTTTGCTTCGTATTATCATCGCCAGGAGCGGTGTACGGCGACGCTTAAATCACGGTGATTGCCCGAGCTTTGGGTTATCTTCCTCGGTATCTTGCTGACGTATCTCCTCCCATCGAGCCGGTGAGATTAGATCGTCGTACGTTATTCGGCATGCGTATTATACGCCAGTTTCCGGTTGGCATACGAGTCTCTATTAGACCCGGGGAGATCTGGCAGCCGGCACCTGTTCAGCAGGTCGGCGTTGATGATCAGCAGCAGCAGAAGCATCTCCCGCATGATCAGCCGTCGCATGACCAGCCGCCAGCACATCAGCCGCCACCTTAGCCACAGTTTCATCGACACATTTACAGAGATGTGAGGCTGCCTGCACGTATGGAGACATTTATGCAGGAGGTTGCTGCGAGTTTACGACAGCAGGGTCGTCGGCTCGATCGAGTTGAGGATCTTATGTAGTGGCACGTTCAGCTCGAGATTGCGCGAGCACGTGCTGCTGGTATTGATCCTCCGGAGTTGCCATCGTCTCGACATTAACCAGACTCGCCGTAGTTTTTATATTATATTATTACTATCATTGTAACTTTTATTTTGTTATGTATTTGAAAACTTTGTTATTTATATTATCATTTTATGTTAATTTTTGTATTGTTATCTCGATTGTTTAGTTAATATAAATATTTGTATTATATATTTTATCGGTTAGTTAAAAATATCCGATTTAAAATTGTCGGTTAAGCAAGTTGTAAACATAACATAAATATAGTTGACGCAAATTTATTTGTTTATTTAAAAAATATATATATAAAAATAACAAATAAAATATAAATGGCCTTAACCTATACGTCATGTATGGGCCCATACGCGGCGTATAGGTGTCTCATGCGTTCCAAGTGTGTGAAGGGAAAAAAAATTGAAGCAATACGCTGCGTATGGGCCTATACGCTACGTATAGCCTTCACCGACATCGGAATGACATCTCGTCTGACAGGTTGATGTCAGGGAATGCTTTTGCACCCTATACGCCGCGTATGGACCATACGTGGCATATAGGTTAGTGTGTTAGGGAATGTTTATGCACCCTATACGCCGCGTATGGACCCATACACGATGTATAGGACACCCGGGTGTTGATTTAAAATTGGGGAGGGGGTGTCCAAATAACCAAACCCTTTAAAATATTGTTTTAGGCGTACTATATTTTATTCTATTTCAATGTATTTTATTAAAAGCATAATTACATGTAATAACAATAAATTTTGTCAAAGTTGACAATTTGGCTCGTGTTTAAGTTGATTGGTCATGTCGGGGTCGATCCCAACTTTCCGATCAATATTGTTTTTCCCAATGTAATCGTTTGTCGGATTAATTTATTCTTGATGTTGTTATATATTTTAGTGTAATTGGATTGACTAGTCGATCAATATGACTACGATATCCATTAAACAAGTCAGGAGGTGCGGAGTGCACACTTGTTTGAGTCTACTGTGATCTTTGATATTAGTATCTTCTTAGGGGTAAAGCCCTTAAGCAACGGGGGTCCGGGGGCAGCGCCCCTGGGAGCGGGGTCCAAAGGAAGGCAGCCCCTGGTGGGGTCCAAGGGGTATAGCCTCTGGCTGGGGTCGAGCGCGGAAAATTTTTTATTTTGATAAAAATTGCTTTATTAAATACGTATTAAAAAAATAATTTTCTTGAAGTTTCACATGTGAAACTTGGGAAAAATGAGTGTTTTTAAACATGAAAACTGCCTTCGGCAGTTAGCCCCCATCCCTGTAAAATACGAATTTGAAACATGATCGATCTTTTCTTCTAATTTCTGGTTCAAGAACTCTCAAAATCAATTCATCTATCGTTCTTAATTTCTGAGTTTTATCCGATTGAAAGTTTGAATAGAACCCCAAATAGTTTCAATATAAAGTGTTCTTCACGACTCTCAGATCATCCGGTTTATTTGAATCAATTCTCTACAAAGATTGAAACTATTCACTGTTGAAGACGACGGACGGTGATTCTGTGAAAGACATGACAAGCAAATTCGCAAAACTGGACAAGTTTAAAGGACAAGACTTTCGAAGATGGCAGAAGAAGATGCATTTTCTATTGACGACTTTGAAGGTTGTATATGTTCTAAGTTCCCCCATGCCAGAATTGATGGAAAATGAGACTCTAGAACAGACTAGGTGACGATGCAAGCGAGAGAACGATGACTACATCTGTCATGGTCACATCTTAAAAGGTATGTCTGATTTCCTGTTTGATATCTATCAAAATGTTGAATCTGCAAAAGAACGGTAAGATTCTCTTGAATCCAAATATATGATAGAAGATTTTTCAAGTAAGAAATTTCTGGTTAGTAATTTTATGAATTACAAGATGGTGGATTCAAGGCCTGTCATGAAATAATATAATGATCTATTAAAGGATTCTGAGACAGTTTATTCAACATGATATGAACATGGATGAATCCATCTCGGTTTCTAGTATAATTGACAAACTGCCTTCTTCTTGGAAAGATTTCAAACATACTTTGAAACATAAGAAGGAGGAATTGAGTCTGGTCCAACTTGGTAGTCACTTCAGAATTGAAAAGTCTCTAAGGGATCAAGAGGGTGACAAGTTAAGGACAAAAATATGGCTGGACCTTCACAAGTGAACATGGTGGAAGAAGGTGAATCATCAAAGAATGCCAACAAGTTTAAAGGCAAACAAAAGTTTAAAGGTAACAACAACAACAAAGGCCCCAACAAGAAGCCAAAGTTAGCATGTTGGAAGTGTGGCAAACCTGGTCATTTCAAGAAGGATTGTCAAGTTGGTAAAGGCAAAAATGATGCTGGTCCAAGTGGATCTAAGGATTCGGGAAAGCAACAAGGTCAGATTTTAGTTCCAAATTATAATTTGGGTGAGAATTATGTATCACTAATTTCTGAATCATTTTATGTGCAGGATGATGATGTTGCTTGGTGGGTTGATTCAGGAGCAACTATTCATGTGTGTAAAGATCTTCGTTGGTTCAAGGACTTTCAACCAATTGAAGATGGATCATTATTAAACATGGGCAATGTTGCAACCAAACCAATCAAGAGACTAGGAAATATGAAGCTTGTGTTTAATTATGGGAAATGTTTAGTACTTAATAATGTGTTGTATGTACCCGGAATTCGAAAGACTTTGTTGTCTGGTATTGTATTAATATTGTGTTACAAACAAGTGTTGGAAAGTGACAAGTATATCTTGTCAAGACATGGTACTTTTATTGGATTTGGTTATTTATGTAATGGTATGTTTATGTTGAATTTGGATATATCTTTTGGTAATGAATCTGTTTGTATGGTTTCAACTAGTTCTAGTAATAATATTGTGACGACCCTGAAAAATTAAGGTTAGAAAATTCATGCTAAGATTCTATTTAGATTAAATCTTATATATATAATTATGCATATTTCTAAGATAACCCTACATGAATAAATTTTTGTATTTATATGTGTTTTAACATGTATTAATATATGGGTATGCTATATAAGTTTGCATGCATGCATGATTCTTTACGTGTGCATGTGGGTATGCATTGGTAATCTATGTGATATATTAAAAATATTAATTATATGATTAGTTATTTGAATTATATATTTCTCATGTAACGTATAATAAAGTAAGTTTACAATTTAAACGTTTAACCAAAATATCAAACTTAACATCTTAATCATTTATTAAGATAAGAACTAACATAAATTAAAAAGTTAACACCACACTAACACAACCTAGAAACACACCTCATCCCCTCTCAGTTACCATGCATAGTCACCAAACCTTAAAACACTAATCAACCTTCTAAGTGCTTAACCACCCTACTTTAACACCTCATCCTAAGTCATAATTACTTGTGTTAAGGTGGCAAATCCTCAACACTCTTAGTGTCATAGTCTTCGGCCGACATGCAAGACACCATTATTGTTTTGAACACTAAGCCCACTTCTAGTATTGACACTTCATCTAATGGGTATTATTACTAAGGAAAATAAGTGTCAATTTCTTGGCTAAACCAAGGCATGTAACCGCCTCAACATCTAATAAATCATTTCTCAAACCCTCAGTCAACTTGCATGCATTAGACACTAAGCATACTTCTTGTATTGCCACTTCATCTATTAGATATCATTACTAAATCTTTAAAAACTGCCAAATACAATGACACTCATCAAAGCTATAATGTAGGTAGACACCTTGTGTCTTTCTCTTGGCCGAACAACACAACCACACCTTCTTCAAAATCCTTCTTCTTCTTCTCGGTTTCTAACAACACATAACCATCACTTTCACCTTTCTTTCTCTGTTTTCACATCAACCAGGCACCATCAAGCTCAAGCATAACTAAGTTGATCATCAAGAACTTAAAGAACAACCCTTTAAATCCTCATTGCATTTCTAAAGCAAGGTAAAATACTCAAATTATATATATGTGTTTAAGATACATATACCAACTTTATATATGAAAACCATCAAAGTTTAAATGAACACTTGATTTTTCAATCAAAAATCAATAATGGAAAAGTTTAAAATTTAAGGATTTTTTTATAAACCATGAATTTAATAGAAATTAAAGGATTAAAACATGTGAAATTTTATGAATTACTAAGTGAAATAGGTTAAATAATTAATGACTGTATTTGTGGGAATAAAAAACTAGAAATTTATCAAAAATTACTGAAAATAATAGTCTGGAAATTGTTGGTTGGACCAAAAGAACCAATGAGCCTGATCAGAAAAACCTTTAAGTCCCACAGACATTACAACAACTGAAGTAGTCTGCAACAGCTGAAGACATCAACTGATAACAAGGTCTGAAGACAAAGTCTGAAGTGAAAGAGCTGAAGACAAAGTCTGAAGTGAAAGAGCTGAAGACAAAGTCTGAAGTGAAAAAGCTGAAGACAAAGTCTGAAGCTAAAGAACTGAAGACAAAGTCTGAAGACAAAAGCTGAAGACAAAGACTGAAGACCAAGTTTCAGATGTTGTCACAACAGCTGAAGAAGACCTCTTCAGTAGTTGTGATGGTTTCCTTTCAGTAGTTTTATGTTTCTTGTAATCAGTACTTGTAGTTTCAGTAGTTTTAGTTTCATCTTGTACTTAGCATACTCTGAGATGTTCTCAGTTGTTGTGAACATTCTCAGTAGTTTGCTTACTTTCAGTTGTTTGTAATAATTCTGTTAGATGTCACTATCAAGTGACATCAGCAGACGTCACATTCCTTTATATAAGGAATGTTGACCTAATTGTAATGTGCGAAGCTTAGCGGCCGCCATACCGAAGCATTTGTGCATGAATGATATTATCCCTTTTGCAGAAAACCCTCTTTCTCTATAACCGTGTACTGTTCCATTGAATATCTATTGTGTTCTTGCTATATTTGTCTAATTCTTGTTCTAATTCCGCTGCGATTCAACTCTAATTGATCAAACTTAGATCACTGATCCTGTCAAATGGTATCAGAGCGGGTTAATCATTGATCGGTTTAACAATTGATCATTGAAACTGCTATTTCGATATCTAAAGTTTGATCGAATTAGCATATTTGCAAGAATTGGTTATAGAGATTGATCTTCTGCTGCTTCTGGTTATTCAATTTGAGTTTCTTCTTGGTTCATATTGAGTTTGTTGTGTTTTTGTGCTAAATCTGTTGAAACTTGATTGAATTGGTTTGAATCTGAGAATGACTACTCCATCTAATGACCCTCACAATACTGGCTCCTCAACCAAGCCTCCGATGCTGGTTAGGAGTGAGTATAACATATGGCAACGAAGAATGCTCCATCACCTGTCTGTTAACAGTTCAGGTTGTTGGACATCTGTGGTTCACGGTCCACACAAGCCTATGGTGAACAATCCGGAGACCAACCAAATGGTTCCGAAGAAGAAGGAGCAATACTCAGATGAAGATCGTAAACTGTTTGAGATTGATGCTAAAGCCCATGGAATTCTGGCCATGGCACTGCCTAATGAAATCTATTCTGGGCTTATGCATCATGAAACTGCTCATGACCTCTGGAATGCTTTGAAGGAACAATTCGGAGGAACTGATGAGGTCTTAGCAAACAACAGAGAAATCCTCGCCCAACAATATGAGACATTCTCTCATAGGAAGGGTGAGACACTGACTCAACAGTTTGAGCGTTTCTCCTGCTTGATCTCTGAGCTGAAAATGGTCAAGCATGAGTATACTAACAGCCAGATGAACAACAGATTCCTCAGATCACTGCCTGAGAGATGGGACACATACACCATTGTCCTACGCTCCAGTGCAAATCTGGATAGCCTATCTCTCACCCAACTCCATGGGAAACTGCTTACATTTGAAAGAGAGATAGAGCAGAAAAGGAAACTGGCATCATCAGGAAAGCTCACTGATGACTTTGTACCAGGGAACACTGCCTTGGTCGGTCATGAGTCAGAATATGCTGGATCAGAAAGCCATTATGATGAGCATATAGATTTCTCTTCAAACAGTTCTGATCATGCATTTGTTGGTGTTGACAGTCATTCTGGGTGTAATAGTGATAATTTATGCTTTATCATGGATGATTTGATGGGTATTGCTGATGATGATTTAGAAGAGATGGATATTTTGAGCCAAATGGCCTTGATCAATATCAGATCTCAAAAGTTCTACAAGAGAACTGGTAGGAAATTTCCAGGACTCTCTGGCAAAACCAAAGTTGGTTTTGACAAGAGTAAGTTGAGGTGTCACAAATGCCACAGGCTTGGGCACTTTGCAAGAGAGTGTAGATCAACTGGATCTAACTCCTCTGCACCCTTTGTGACCTTTCCAAGCAATAGTTCACAAAACAAAGGGCAACATCCTGCTAGTTCTGGTCATCACTCACAACCTCAATCTCCTGCATATTTTGTCCCTCAGGGTCCAATGCCATATCCATATCCCTGCTATTACATGCCACAGCCAAATCCAGTTCAAGTTCCTATAGCACAACAACCTCAAGCCCTACCTGAGCCTCAACCATCTCCATCACAATCTCAACCTCATCACAGCTTCTTCACACCAGGAGTTGTTGACTGGAGCAGCTTACCAGATGATCTTTCTGGTTTCAATGAGCAATTATTTGCTGGTGCTGGTCAACATGGTGGTGAACATCCTTTTGGGAATCTTGCTCTCATGGCCCTGGAGTCTACTGAGGGTTCCTGCTCCAATGCATCATCTTCACAGGTAACCCAGGTATCTTCTGAGGCTAAAGCCAAGTTATGTTCTGAATCATGCATAGCTGCCTTTGTCTCTATTAGAGAGGCAAATGTAGCTTTAATCAATCAAAATCTTGAGCTTGAGAAAACTATTTCCAAAAGAAAAGCTGAGTATGAGTCTGCTCTTAATGACAAAGATGATGAGATTTACAAGCTTAAATGCCAACTTAATGATGAAAAGGCTAAGGTAGAGGTCATACTTGAGAACCACAGAAGTCTCAAAGAGACACTTGCAGCTACCCAAGTTGAGTGTGACCGCTGGGTAACATCCTGCAAGGGATTTGAAATGCTTCTCAGCAAGCAAACAGCTTCAAATGTGAAGTTTGGAATAGGTTACAATCATACTGCACCACCTACTGATTTTACTTCAAAATCAATAGTAAAATCTGAAGGTGAAAGTAATTTCCAAACCACATCATCATGTGATTCATCCTCAAATGATAATACAAAATTAGAGGATGAAGTCAGTGTTAAGATCTCAGCAAATCAATTGCCTGATGGTTTAAATGCTGATAAACACATGAAGCTGAGCAATTCAGATGTTGTCCCTCAAAGTACTCCAAGTACTGAAGGGCAAGTCACAACATCTGAAAAGCATTTCAAATCTGCTGAAATAAAAGGATTAACAACTGCTGAGGAATCTATCATACGGTCTTTCAGGACGGATAGAGAACAGCTGAAGAACAAGTCTTCAGTTGTTACCGATCCTTCAGTACTTAACACAAGTACTGAAAGGAGGAAAGTACTGAAGATCACACCTTCAGTAGTTTCCACTTCAGCAGTTGATCAATCCAAGATGAAGAATAAGCCATGTGAAATATGTGGTAAATTCAATCATCTATCTGATGAATGCTGGTACAAAAAGGGTTCCAAACTCAACAGAGATAAGCTCATTAAAGAAGAGATTAATAAAATGAAAAATGAGTTTGAGACCAAGTTTGTACCACAGTCATCTCAAACTGATAAACCCAAGGCCTCACCAAAATCCAAAAAGAAGGATGGGGTTTATCAGAAAACAGCTGATAGTGTTCCTCATGATAAACATCAGACTAAGTCTGTGAATTTCAAGAAGGAGGAAATGGTGGGTCACAGGAACTCATCAAAAACAAGTACTGATGTGTCAAATGAGCTGAAGGCTTTAGCAACAAATCAGACACAACTTGTTATGATGGTTCAGCATTTGTTGGGGAGAGTTAACCAACTAGATGCACCTGTGATCAAACCACTGAAAAGGAAATCCAAGCCCAAATCTAAGAAATCCATTTCAGCACCATCTCCACCTTCATCAGCTGTTAATCATGAGAAACAAGTTATGGTTAAATCTGTTGATGAAAACAGACCCAAAACCAAAAAGGTTTGGGTCTCTAAAGCTAACTAGTTTCTTATGATAAATGCAGGGTTCTTCAGCATGCCAAAGAAGCATCTGGTATGTAGACAGTGGAGGATCTATGCATATGACTGGGAGCAGTTCTCTTCTTAATGACTACTCTCAAGGAAAGAAGGGATTTGTCTCATTTGGAAATGATGCTAAGGGTTACATCATCGGGAAAGGATTTGTGTCAAATGGAGAAATCAGATTTGATGATGTTAACCATGTGGAGAATCTCAAGTATAATCTACTGAGTGTCAGTCAGATGTGTGATAAAGGGCATGTTGCACTTTTCACAAGCCAGAACTGCCGGATTCTGTCTTCCAAAGTTCTGAGGCTGATTGACAAGGTATTGGATGAACATACTCTCCTGAAGGCCAACAGGATAGGAAGAGTATATGCCTTGGATTTGTCAAAGAAGATTGATTTAAAAGGTCATCCTTGCCTGTTCTCCAAGGCCTCTCCTCAGGAATCTAAACTGTGGCATAGAAGGCTGGGTCATGTTAATCTCAAAAACATGAATCAGCTGATCCACAATAGTTTAGTGAGAGGTCTACCAATAAAGGAGTTCCACTGTGATGAAACCTGCACTGCTTGTTTAAAAGGAAAACAACACAAAGTTTCATTCCCTCCTATAGAAGAACCAAAGTCCACTGCCTGCTTGCAATTACTGCACATGGATCTCTTTGGTCCTGTGAGAGTAATGAGCATGGCAAAGAAGAAATACTGTCTGGTAATTGTGGATGATTACTCCAGATTTGTATGGACCTTCTTCTTGCATTCAAAGGATGAGGCTGCTCAGACAATTATTAACTTTGTGTTGTATGTTGAGAAGCAGTATTCCCTATCAGTCAAGTGTATAAGAAGTGATAATGGAACTGAATTTAGAAACCATACACTTGATGATTTCTACCTTTCAAAAGGAATCAAGAGGCAGTATAGCATCCCAAGGACTCCAGAACAAAATGGAGTAGTGGAGAGAAAGAACAGGACCCTAATTGAAGCTGCAAGGTCCATGTTGGCTGACTCTGGTTTGCCACTGACCTTTTGGGCTGAAGCTGTCAACACAGCATGCTATGTGCAAAATAGAGCTTTAGTGAATCAGAGGTTGATGAAGACTCCTTATGAAGTTCTACATCATTTGGCTCCTCTAATTTCATTCTTCAGAGCATTTGGGTGTCCTTGTTACATTCTCAACACAAAGGATCAACTCCAAAAGTTTGATTCTAAGGTGGATGCAGGGTATTTTGTTGGGTATTCATCCACTTGCAAGGCTTACAGAGTGTTCAACTGCAGAACAAAGATGGTTGAAGAAACCTTGCATGTGAAGTTCAATGAATCTCCTAAGGACAAAATCCCACAAAACCCTGTGGAGTTGTTTGATCTGGACATACTGCAATATGTTCCTTATCAGCCTCCAGCTGTTGCAGATCATGTGAATTCATCACCTTCTGCAGCTAGTCATCCATCTGGTGGTACTGATGTTGATGATGATCCCAGTACTCACCTATTCAAGTTTAGTGATCAACTGCCTGAGTCTACTAAACTTGATGTTCCTGTAGCTTCAGTAGCACCATCCACAACAAATGCTGATGAGATTTCTGAATCCTCTACTTCATTTGACTTGCCATCTAATACTTGGTTTCAAGAATCTGGATCAACATCTGTTGCTGCTGAGCGTGCTACAAACACTTGCACAGATCTCATAGTGTACCAAGAGCTGAAGAATCACCCAATGTCTCAAATCATTGGTGATATCAATGCTGGTGTCTCAACTAGAAGTCAATTGTCCAACTTCTGCTTCTATGCTCTCTTCATCAGTCAGCAAGAGCCAAAGAACTATCATATTGCATTAAGAGACAATGGATGGGTTGATGCCATGCAGCTTGAGCTTCTTCAGTTCAAAAAGCAGCAAGTGTGGGAACTGGTTCCTCTACCCCCAGGTAAGTGTGCAATAGGCACTAAATGGGTGTTTAGGAATAAAACAGATGAAAATGGGCAAATTGTCAAGAACAAGGCCAGACTGGTTGTCCAGGGGTTTTCACAAGAAGAAGGTATTGATTATGATGAAACCTTTGCCCCTGTAGCCAGACTGGAGGCAATTAGATTGTTCTTAGCCTATGCTGCATTCCACAATCTTAAAGTTTTTCAAATGGATGTCAAAAGTGCATTTTTATATGGTAAAATAAAAGAAGAGGTTTATGTGTGTCAACCACCAGGTTTTGAGGATAATAAACATCCTGATTGGGTGTATAAACTTGATAAGGCTCTTTATGGGTTGAAACAAGCTCCTAGAGCCTGGTATGAAACACTGTCAAATTTTCTTCTTCAGAATAATTTCACTAGAGGCTCCATAGATAAAACTTTGTTCATTAAGAAAGTGGGTCAGCATAAGCTCCTTGTTCAAATTTATGTTGATGATATTATTTTTGCATCCTCTGATCCACAGTTGTGTGATGCATTTACAAAGTTGATGCAACAAAAATTCGAAATGAGTGCCATGGGAGAATTACAGTTCTTTCTAGGTTTGCAAATCAAACAAAAGGCTGATGGAACTTTCATTCATCAGTCAAAATACACAAAGAGTCTTTTGGAAAAGTTTGATTTACAAAACTGTAAGCCCTGTTCTACTCCCATGTGCAGCACCACACAACTGGATGCAGATCAGAAAGGTAAAGCTGTTGATGAAACACTTTACAGATGTATGATTGGGTCCTTGATGTACTTAACAGCTTCTAGACCAGATATTATGTTTGCAACTTGTGTTTGTGCTAGATTTCAGGCTGCTCCTAAAGAGTCTCATTTGATTGCAGTCAAGAGGATCTTTAGATATCTGCAAGGTACTCAATCTCTAGGTCTTTGGTATTCCACTGGGCACTCTTGCAAATTAGTTGCTTTTTCTGATAGTGACTATGCAGGGTGTAAATTAACTAGAAAATCAACTTCTGGTGGATGTCAATTCCTAGGCAACTGTTTGGTTTCTTGGCAGAGTAAGAAACAAACATCTGTTGCTACATCCACTGCTGAAGCCGAGTACATTGCTGCTGCAAGTTGTACATCTCAGGTACTCTGGCTTCAGAATCAATTATTGGATTATGGCATTACAGAGACTAAGACTCCATTACTAATGGATAGTGCTTCAGCTCTTTGTATTGTCAAGAATCCAGTCCAGCACTCTAGGACCAAACATATTGAGATCAGACACCATTTTATTAGGGATTGTTTTGAAAAAGGTCTGATTGATCCAAAGTTTGTTCCTAGTGCTGATGAGCTTGCAGACATATTTACTAAGCCTTTGGACAGTTCAACTTTCCAAAACCTAGTGTTAAGGCTTGGTATGCTGCAGCTAGAATAAGTGACAACTACTGATGATCTCAGTCAACAAGTACTGATGAGCATTCGTATACTATTGTCACAAATAAGTACTGATAAGTTCTTTTATCCTCAGTAGTTTTCATAACTACTGAAGACTAAATTACTTAAAAGTACTGAAGTACTCTATCTGTTGAAAAGAACTGATGTGGTTACAACTACTGATGTAGTTACAACTACTGATGTCAGTATAACAGATAAGTACTGATGACCAATGAAACGTCTGAAAATCAGACAAAAAGTCTGATAAGTGTTGAGGTCAGAATGAAACAGCTGATGAGCTAAGAATTGACGACAACAGCTGATGAGAAACTTTTCTCTTCAGTTGTTTCTACAACTGCTGTTTCACTTCATACAACTGAAGCCAAAACCATGTCTTCAGTAGTTTTACAACTACTGATGACTAACACCAAATCTTCAGTTGTTTACAACACCTGAAGCCAAAACCATGTCTTCAGTAGTTTCACAACTACTGATGACTAATACCAAGTCTTCAGTTGTTACAACTTCTGAAAGTTAAAACCAGGTCTTCAGTTGTTTTCAAACAACTGATGACAGCACCAACACTTTCAGTCGTTTTATATCAGCCTTTTCTTACCCTATAAATACCTAAACCTACTTTCAAACGTTTCATTAGCCGTTTTATGTCCTTCACTCTCTCAACAATGGCGACCATGAAACTCAAACCCAGACACAACTGTGTTGCCTACCTCTCGAAATCGGCCTTTTGGAACAAATTTGATAATGCCATCGATCTTATGGTAGATTCCCAGTACCGAACCGCTTTTCTTCTGAATCCTACCATATACCCCGATTCCCTAAGCCAATTCTGGACCAACGTCTCTGTGCAAACTGGTGAGAATGATAGCCAAATCACTCTCCAGTCGTTGGTTAACCAGAAACAGGTGGTCATCACTCCAGACATCATTCGACAAACCCTAAATCTACATGATGCCACCTGTGTCACAGAATACCCGAAAGGCACAACTGATATGTCTTTCATCAATAACGGGTATGAAGGAGACTTAAGTGCTACCACCATTCTGAAGAAGCACTTCCATGATGCTGAACGTCTTATATTCCACATGGTGAATGTCTGCCTTGCATCAAAAACCTCCTCATGGGATCAGATGTCCTCCCGATGGCAACAGGTATTATACTCTATCTTTGAACGACAAAATCTAAATTTTTCTGAGATAGTTTTCATGGAACTAAAGGATCTGGCTTTGAAACCTGTGGCAAACAGATGGATATTATATCCCAGGTTTCTCATGGCCATAATTTTAAATCAGCTAAAATCAGACGGCCTTGTTGGCCTTGGAGTCCCTGCTCCGGCTGTATTGCCTGAAGTATACTCCAGGCACAACTCTGACCCTACACTGAAAGGGGCTGCCCGGCTGCTAAAACCCAAGCAGCGGGAACCCACAGCCTCCACTTCCAGATCCAAAGTCCCCACCAAACCCAACACCAAAAAGCCCAAAAAGGCTACTCAGGGAGATGAGTCCCCTGAGGATGCCCCTGTACCACCAATACAGGAAACACTTACTGGTTCTAACCCCCCAGTAGTGTCAAAGACTCCACCAGCCCTAGCCGCTCAGGCATCCTCTCAACAGGATCCTGATGCAACCATAATTGGGGATACCACAATGCTGGAACCTATCTCAATTGAGAAGGTTACCATTGAAGAGCACCAGTCACCCCGGGTGCAATCTGCTTCAAACCTATCTCCAAATGCAACCGCCCCTCAAAGCCCAACCATTATAGTTGCACAAGTGCTGAGTCAGCTGCATTCCTCTCCTCCTCCCCAGAAACCAATTACAATGGGGAGAACCTCAACAGCTGAGGAAGAGGACCAAAATGCTGCTGATAACCCACAGCACAGGGGTTATAATGTTCAATCTCCCCGTGTAGAGGAGGAGGTTAGAACATCTGGTGAGGCTGCCACTTCTACTGATTCAGCAAATGAACAGGATGCAGTTGGTAACATCTCTAAGACCTCACCAGAGGCAACTGCCGATGAAGGACTCAGTCCTGAGGCAGGAAGTCCCCAGAACCAAGAACAAGGGGCACATGCTACAACTGATCTACACTCAGGGCATGTACATCCTGATTCAATCAGGAGGTCAGGTGATTCAGCAAAGACTGATGATGACCTGGGCTTTTTCTTCGATGTCTTAGCCCATAACACAATCCTTGAGGCTGAGGTGAGCAGACTCAAAGAACTGCTTGCCAAAATGTCTCAGGATCAAAGTCCATCTGCCCCAATAAACCCACAGATGGCACCTTCATCTGAAGGTTCACCAAACACTCAGCCACTACACTCAACTGAGCCACCAGCCACTGCTTTTGGCACCACCTCTCAGGGACAGAACCCCTCTGAGCAGATGGTTGCTACCTTTCAACATTCCTTACCTCTCATCACTCCCATCATCAATGAGATTGTGCATAAAGCCATTGATGAGAGGATCTCCTCAAATCTACAAACACTTGTTGATGATGCTGTGCAAAAGAAGCTTTCTGCCATTCAAACCCCTGAACCCAATGCACCCAAAAAGGGGGAGTCTAAGGCAGTGAAAGAAAGAAAGAGAAAGAGAGTGGAAGATGAGAAACAACAAGAGAAAGAAAAGGAGTTAGAAAAGGAAAAACAGCTGATCACATACAAGAGAAAGAAAAGTGCTGAAACTCAAAAGCCTGATGAAGAGAAATCATTGGAAGATCTGTTAAAGAAGCTGATGAAGCTCACAGCAGATCAATGGACAGAATAATAGACCAACTCTTCAGACAAGGCTTTGATACAGCTACATTAGACACTGAGATCAGAAGGCTGGAGATTAAAGAGATACAAGAGAGATGGGCCAGTTACAGTGTGATGGAAAGGGAGAGGTTGGAGATAATGATCAGGTTTATTGCAAAATACTTGGGAAGATCATTAATTGAGATTAAATCATGGACCAGAGACAGTATTCTGGCAATAACCACCAGAATCTGTGCTTCTGAAGCATTCAATAAGGGGTTGATTATCGAAGCCTTAGATGAAGCAGGTGCTGGGAAGAGAACTGATATGGCCAAGCTTTCCAAAGCCAAACTTACCACAAAAATGCTAGATCAGCCTTCCCAAACTCCCACTCAAAAACAACCAACCCCACAACTCTCCAAACCAATCCCTAAACCTAAACTTAAACCAACTCAACCCTCAAAACCAACTCCCTTACCCCAAAAACCACCTCAAACCACATCCAATGATGCACCCAGAAGGAGGAGAAGGGTGTTGAGGATGGAAGAAGAAGAAGAAAGATGATGAAGAAGACAGTCTGCCAATCTCTGCTGTTCTAAAAATACCTGAGCCCAGAAGTCAACAAATGATCACACCAGACTTTCAGAGGCAAATGGTGAAAGTTAAGATTGAAGAAGAAGAACAGCAGAAACAGCACGATGAGCAACTTTTGAAGATGGTTGACAAAGAGTTTCCTCAGTCATCATCTATACAAGCCATGAAGAAACACGCTCAAAGGCTGTATGCTCTCAGGCATACCTTTCAATATCAAAAGGAGAGAGTAAGGATTTGGCCAGACCCCAGGGTTAGTTCTAGAATTCATAAGAAATCCATACCAAGTAGATACAATGGCCAAGTGAGAAAGACCATAGATGCTGTTATTATGTTGGCCATTGTAGTCTCACCCTGGGAGATACTTGAAGACTTCAAGAGAGCCTACAAGTCAAAGATGACCCCTCAAACTCTAATGGAGAACAAAATGGTCAAGAAGGGGTTGTTATACAAGAGGCTTGAAGAGATCAAGAAAAATGAACTCCAGTTGTTATTAGAAGGGACTCACCCAGATGAATTTGCTTACAGAGAGATAACAACTGTTGAGTTGAAAAATGGAAAGACAGTAAAGTACCTATCAGAGTACTATGGCCCAGAGTTCTTCTTCGAAGGAGAAGCAGAAGAACTCACTAAGGAGGAACAAGTTGTTCTCCTTGAGGCCTACGTCAGAGAGTCTTATAGACTCATCAATGGGAAGTAGGTTTCATGGTTGGGATAACAGCTCTGTGTCCAGTTCCCCAAGACAGAGTTCCCTTCCATCCTTTGACATTCACATCTACTGAAACCTGTTCCCTGGCCTGTGCTTATCTGATATCTCTGAAGCTGATCAAGAGAGTATTTCTGCCAAGAATAAGTGGGACCTCAATAAGCTTAAAGGTTTTGGCTGCATTGGTTCAGGGGGAGTTTGTTGGACCAAAAGAACCAATGAGCCTGATCAGAAAAACCTTTAAGTCCCACAGACATTACAACAACTGAAGTAGTCTGCAACAGCTGAAGACATCAACTGATAACAAGGTCTGAAGACAAAGTCTGAAGTGAAAGAGCTGAAGACAAAGTCTGAAAGAGCTGAAGACAAAGTCTGAAGAAAAAGCTGAAGACAAAGTCTGAAGCTAAAGAACTGAAGACAAAGTCTGAAGACAAAAGCTGAAGACAAAGACTGAAGACCAAGTTTCAGATGTTGTCACAACAGCTGAAGAAGACCTCTTCAGTAGTTGTGATGGTTTCCTTTCAGTAGTTTTATGTTTCTTGTAATCAGTACTTGTAGTTTCAGTAGTTTTAGTTTCATCTTGTACTTAGCATACTCTGAGATGTTCTCAGTTGTTGTGAACATTCTCAGTAGTTTGCTTACTTTCAGTTGTTTGTAATAATTCTGTTAGATGTCACTATCAAGTGACATCAGCAGACGTCACATTCCTTTATATAAGGAATGTTGACCTAATTGTAATGTGCGAAGCTTAGCGGCCGCCATACCGAAGCATTTGTGCATGAATGATATTATCCCTTTTGCAGAAAACCCTCTTTCTCTCTAACCGTGTACTGTTCCATTGAATATCTATTGTGTTCTTGCTATATTTGTCTAATTCTTGTTCTAATTCCGCTGCGATTCAACTCTAATTGATCAAACTTAGATCACTGATCCTGTCAAATGGTATCAGAGCGGGTTAATCATTGATCGGTTTAACAATTGATCATTGAAACTGCTATTTCGATATCTAAAGTTTGATCGAATTAGCATATTTGCAAGAATTGGTTATAGAGATTGATATCTTCTGCTGCTTCTGGTTAGTCAATTTGAGTTTCTTCTTGGTTCATATTGAGTTTGTTGTGTTTTTGTGCTAAATCTGTTGAAACTTGATTGAATTGGTTTGAATCTGAGAATAACTACTCCATCTAATGACCCTCACAATACTGGCTCCTCAACCAAGCCTCCGATGCTGGTTAGGAGTGAGTATAACATATGGCAACGAAGAATGCTCCATCACCTGTCTGTTAACAGTTCAGGTTGTTGGACATCTGTGGTTCACAGTCCACACAAGCCTATGGTGAACAATCCGGAGACCAACCAAATGGTTCCGAAGAAGAAGGAGCAATACTCAGATGAAGATCGTAAACTGTTTGAGATTGATGCCAAAGCCCATGGAATTCTGGCCATGGCACTGCCTAATGAAATCTATTCTGGGCTTATGCATCATGAAACTGCTCATGACCTCTGGAATGCTTTGAAGGAACAATTCGGAGGAACTGATGAGGTCTTAGCAAACAACAGAGAAATCCTCGCCCAATAATATAAGACATTCTCTCATAGGAAGGGTGAGACACTGACTCAACAGTTTGAGCGTTTCTCCTGCTTGATCTCTGAGCTGAAAATGGTCAAGCATGAGTATACTAACAGCCAGATGAACAACAGATTCCTCAGATCACTACCTGAGAGATGGGACACATATACCATTGTCCTACGCTCCAGTGCAAATCTGGATAGCCTATCTCTGACCCAACTCCATGGGAAACTGCTTACATTTGAAAGAGAGATAGAGCAGAAAAGGAATCTGGCATCATCAGGAAAGCTCACTGATGACTTTGTACCAGGGAACACTGCCTTAGTCGGTCATGAGTCAGAATATGCTAGATCAAAAAGCCATTATGATGAGCATATAGATTTCTCTTCAAACAGTTCTGATCATGCATTTGTTGGTGTTAACAGTCATTCTGGGTGTAATAGTGATAATTTATGCTTTATCATGGATGATTTGAAGGGTATTGCTGATGATGATTTAGAAGAGATGGATATTTTGAGTCAAATGGCCTTGATCAATATCAGATCTCAAAAGTTCTACAAGAGAACTGGTAGGAAATTTCTAGGACTCTCTGGCAAAACCAAAGTTGGTTTTGACAAGAGTAAGTTGAGGTGTCACAAATGCCACAGGCTTGGGCACTTTTCAAGAGAGTGTAGATCAATTGGATCTAACTCCTCTGCACCCTTTGTGACCTTTCCAAGCAATAGTTCACAAAACAAAGGGCAACATCCTGCTAGTTCTGGTCATCACTCACAACCTCAATCTCCTGCATATTTTGTCCCTCAGGGTCCAATGCCATATCCATATCCCTGCTATTACATGCCACAGCCAAATCCAGTTCAAGTTCCTATAGCACAACAACCTCAAGCCCTACCTGAGCCTCAACCATCTCCATCACAATCTCAACCTCATCACAGCTTCTTCACACCAGAAGTTGTTGACTGGAGCAGCTTACCAGATGATTTTTCTGGTTTCAATGAGCAATTATTTGCTGGTGCTGGTCAACATGGTGGTGAACATCCTTTTGGGAATCTTGCTCTCATGGCCCTGGAGTCTACTGAGGGTTCCTGCTCCAATGCATCAACTTCACAGGTAACCCAGGTATCTTCTGAGGCTAAAGCCAAGTTATGTTCTGAATCATGCATAGCTGCCTTTGTCTCTATTAGAGAGGCAAATGTAGCTTTAATCAATCAAAATCTTGAGCTTGAGAAAACTATTTCCAAAAGAAAAGCTGAGTATGAGTCTGCTCTTAATGACAAAGATGATGAGATTTACAAGCTTAAATGCCAACTTAATGATGAAAAGGCTAAGGTAGAGGTCATACTTGAGAACCACCGAAGTGTCAAAGAGACACTTGCAGCTACCCAAGTTGAGTGTGACCGCTGGGTAACATCCTGCAAGGGATTTGAAATGCTTCTCAGCAAGCAAACAGCTTCAAATGTGAAGTTTGGAATAGGTTACAATCATACTGCACCACCTACTGATTTTACTTCAAAATCAATAGTAAAATCTGAAGGTGAAAGTAATTTCCAAACCACATCATCATGTGATTCATCCTCAAATGAATATTTTACAACTTCAACCCGGAATATTTTACAACTCAACAATCAAATGTTGATGTGAATGACGATGAAAACGGAGGGTTTGATAACTCGGATGATGATATATCACAAGATACCGAATCGGTTTCATCGCTTGATGAATCAACTGACGATGAAGACATGTACGGAATTGTAGACCATAACAATTCTATGGCTAATGCAGCAGTATCCTACGGGGATGTGAACTATTCTGAAGATCCGCAACAACTACGAGTTATGAGGCTGCTGATTTTGATGATGAAGACCATATGGATATATGAAATGAGGATTCAAAATAAATTCATGTTGGTATGTATTTTAGATCAAAAGCTGAACTCAAGTATGCGGTGCAGCTATGGAATGTTACACGTAATAGGGAACCTTTTATGGTTGAAAGTAAAGCTACAACTTATAGAGAAAAATGCTACACCACCAACCCTAAGTACAAAAGTGATCTTCCCACTGGTCCTCCATGTAGTTGGTTTATGTATGCTACTAAACCCACCCATCATACCATGTGGCGAATTTCAAGATGGGTGAATGCACACAACTGCTTTGGTAGTGTCATTGGCAACAATAACATAGGGTTGAAATCGTGAAATATTGTAACTCGGATCATCCACTTTATTCGCCAAGATGTTACTTTTCCCATCAAACAAATTCAAGCACATATAAAAGACACTATGAATGTTGATGTATCATATAACAAGTCGTGGCATGCTCGAAAGGCTGCTATTAATAATATTTATGGTACTTGGGATAGTAATTTTGAAGAATTACCTAAGTACATCAACGTACTACAAGAAAAGAACCATACTATCATGGAATGGTTACATGATGCAGCCAGTTCTTCACAATGCTATACGTTTAAATACGTTTTCTAGGCATTTGGTTCGATAATCAAGACATTCAAGCATTGTCAACCTGTTATATATGTCGATGGGACTTTCTTGAAAGGATTCTACCGTGCTAAAATGTTGATTGATATTACCAAAAATGCAAACAACTACGTAGTACCAGTAGCATATGCAATTATGGATGAAGAGACAACTGAAAGTTGGAGTTGGTTTTTGCATCAGTTTTGGTCTCACATTGGAGTTAATCATAACTTTGTGGGTACAGGGAAAAAATTGTGTGTTATCTTCGATAGACACAAAGGAATCATCAACGCAATGAACTCCCTTGACGACCTAAAATCCCACACAGTTTATCGTTTTTGTCTCCGACATGTTCGTAGCAACTTTATGCATAAATTCAAGGTTTCCAGTTTGAAAAAAGTTTGTTGGTTAATCGGCAGTGCCACTCAACAAAGGAAGTATGAATACTTTGTCAGTCAAATGGAAAGGGTCAATCAGGAAGCGTGGAATTATTTAAAAGCCATTAAAGAAAGAAGATGGACACTTCTACATGACAAAAACCAACGTCGGTGGGGTAACCTAACGAAAACATTTTTGAAGGTTTTAACAACACGTTGCGAGGGGTACGACTTTTGCCAATAAAGGCTATTATTAATTGCACGTTTGAGAAAACCGTTGAACAATTCAAAATCCACAACGAGATTGCAACAACTTGCAACACACCGTTACCCCCTAGCATGTGGCGTTTATTTCATGGTCGTCATATCACTTCACAGGAACATGTGATAATGGAGTTTGATTACAGATGAGCATGTTATACGTAGATGTTCCATATGTAGACAGACGGGTCACAATATGAATACGTGTCCAAACTCGCATCCATGATTTTCTGCTTTAAGAACTATTATTGTGTGTATTTTTTATTGAAGTTAATAAAGTTGTATCTTTCTGAATTGTTAGTAGTACCCCTCGTAAGTTGTATCACCTCAAATCCTCCTATATATATCATATCTCCTAACTCATTTCTCTTCACTCTTCTCCTCATTTTCATAACACACATCAAAACTCTTCATCCAATATCATGGATTCATCTTCATCTTTTTCATCCAATACCAAAAACTCTTTAATAAGTTTTCGTTCCGGTGAGAACTGCTTCCGTTGCGGTGGTAAAACAGAGTATCGTTATTTTTTCAAGACCGATATGTTAATATGTGTAAGATTATATTATAAACTTTTACTTTTGATCTTTTGGTTATTTACCAAAATGTTTGAATATTCTATCTATTTTTAATTTTATAGACATCGTGTGACCGTCCTTAACGAGATAAAGAACCGCAGATGAACCCAGAGTTGATCCCGCAGATGAACCCGGAGAAAAATGAAGACCCGGAAGTATTGAAAAGTGCTTATGGTTATGACAGTCTCGGAAAACAAGTAGAAATAACACACAACTTTAATCCCTATCCAGGGGAGCACTCATCAGATTCAGAATACTCAAATGAAGATTGTCATTGGAAAGAAGTTTGTATTTGTGTTTCAGTATTAATAAAATTATGCTTATGTGTTTTTATTTGTTGGTTGTTTATAAATCAAAACATGATTACTAAAATAAACAATAGATAAAAAATATCAAAACATTGCATATCTCTTTTTTTTCATTATTTTATATTACATTTGACTAGGTTGGGTAGGAATAGGAGCATCAGAATCTTCGTCAATTAACTCATTTAAGTCAAACAGACACGGTGATGCATTTGAAAACAACGAAACATCTGAAAACGTCTGTTAAAACTGAGGGATATATGGTAATGGCTCAGACTAAGACTGTTGAAACTGGTTAAAAAAATATTTGAGGGGACGCGTAAGTATTTGATGTATCCCCCTCCTTATAATTTGGGTACCGATTTCAAACGGGGTGTTTGATGTTCCACCATACTAAAAATCTGGGTTACCTATGTTGCTAAATTGTTGGTATGGAGAGCTTAAATTTGATGACTCAGACTGATTCCCTCCGTGAAAATCTTGCCCTCCCATATCCTGATGTCTCTCATTTTCTTAAACAGTCTGACCACCAATCCTCCCTCGTCCCCGACCCCTTCTACGTAAACGTTGCAGGACAGGTGAAAGTTGAATCTCAACTGGATTTTGCATCATATGTGTAGGTAGATAGCCTCCGTGATCAACATGTGCAAACTCCATATAACGACTAGCCATGTCCGTACCCATTTCATCTGTTGACCTTTGATAAAATTGGCTCATCCCTTCCATCTACAACTAAACTATATTAATAATGCAAAATAATAATAATAATAATAATAATAATAATAATAATAATAATAATAATAATAATAATAATAATAATACCAGCATTGTCATTCTTTGCCCTTCGTTTTGAAACCCATGCGGGTTTATGTCTTGATGACTTGGGTTCGTTACATATGTAACGGTACGATCCATATACCACCTCATGTATGATTCGGACGCAACTGTCATATTGTCTAACTACCATTCACAAGATTATCATGTCTCGACTCCCATGCCTGAACATAAAAATTATGCTTTTCTTTCTAATCACTGTTTCTTTCACCTCTACGAGCAATGGAATGGAGTCGGAAATGTTCCTCCCGTGTTAGTAGTACACTTTTTGGGATCGGTTGAGCCATTCCAAATTGTCGTAAAACCCTGCTAGCACAGTGGGGCTCAACGTATTCCCAACAGATGAGATATGTGTCACTCCTCCGGCACATATGACCATTTGTACAAATTTCAGGTAGATATTGGATAATATGATCATAAGGCCTCCAGTTAAACTGAAATAAATAACATATAATTAAATTTATAACACCTTGTAATAACTAATTTTTTAAAAATATATGATTAAAAAGTTAATACCATCCTGTCATTTAACGAATGTAACGTGGATCGGTACGAGCTCAGGCAATGCGGAGTGGTGTTAACATAGCTAAGTTTGCCGCCTTGCCATCTTTCAAAAATATTCAAATAAATCAACGCTTAATCGGTAAATTTTTTTTATTAAACATACAAATAATACAGGTACCAAAAATTTGTACGTTATTTTAACATACCTTGCACCGTAGGGTTTTGTAAAATCAATAACGCGGTTATTAATTGGAGCCATGGTAGGAAATCTTTCCCAAGCTCATAGTTGTAGCAAGAAAAACGGACCCCCAACATCAGTTACTGTTATTTTTGTTGCTCTGCAAAGTTGCCTATACAACCACGCTAAAACTGCACTACCCCAGCTTAGTTGCCCACAAGTACTTAAATTTTCAATGTGGGTTAAAAAATTAACATGCAACATGTTGGAAGATGTATCCTAGAATAAAGTTTCCCCAATTAAGTAAAATATAATTAATCTAGCACATTGTACACATTGCTCTTCGTTGGCATCGTCAGGAAAGTCTTTCCTTATTTCATTTAGAATTGCAGCAAGATTAATTTTGTTACCTTCCACAGCGCATGAATTAAGAGAATAACCAGTTAAATGTTCAAACCTTATTAAAATCTCGGTTTTATTCATAAACTCATCAGTGCCAGAAATAACATCACCATCAACCTGTAAACCCCATAATACCTGCACATCTTGAAGGGTGACCGTGCATTCTCCAATAGGTAAGTGAAAAGTGTGTGTCTCCAGTCGCCATCTCTCCACCAAACACAGTCAAGTGTACGATATCCACAATCGATAATACCTCCAAAACCCGCCATCCTTATGTGGCACATGACATTATGCGAGATAGGCTTTTCAGCAATGTGTTTCCAAAAATTTTTATCACCCCTTCTAGCTCTAAATATACCAGCATCACTCGGTGGATTTTGAAAATAGTGAGTTGCTCTATGCTCACCACCCAAGAATAATAACTCATTGTTAATAGGACCGGTGTAATTCGCCAACTCATTTTGTAAGAATTTTTTGTATAATGAAGATATGCAAAAAATGTATGTTAATGTGGGTTGAATGGGGTGTTTATAAAGAAAATGAAATGGAGTTGAGTAGGTGATTTGCACGGTTGAAATCGAAAGGAAAAGTGGGTGGATAAGTTGGTGGATTGTGTGGTTGTGGTGTGTCCGTGAATCAGAACCCGCCATCCCCGACGGCGAGTTCTGAGAGGCGTACCAGAACCCGCCATCCACACCGGCGAGTTCTGGGTTTTCTGAAGTTGTGGCAGAACCCGCCACCCATGGTGGCGGGTACCCTTGTTTCCAAATTTCTCCAAGAAACACCCTCCATGTCAACAAAAATTTAAAATTTCACCCATTTTTAAAAAAAGTTCCTGGAATATAAGGTACGTTTCATAGCCCCATTTTACATTTATAAGTTTTGGGGGAAAAACATACTGATTTTGGTTGATGCAAATATAAATAAGACTTTTTGATAAATACTGTCATTGTGCCATAAGCTGCAACCATTAATTCGGATGAGGAACCATCTGATAATGTAGGTAGCGCTACTCAGGAAAATATTTCCTGCACCTACAGGATGAGTGTTGTGATGCTATATTATCTGATTTTGTGATTTGTATGTGTGATAGTTATAAATCACCTGGTATATAAGTAGGTTTGGTTGTAATCTTATTTATGTTGCATCAATATATTTTGTTTAGTCATTAAACCTATGTTCTTACCAACATTACGTTGACTGTTTTGAGTATGCTTTTTCAGGTAAATAAAATGACTTATAGTGTTGTGCTTTCCTTTGATGTGTACAATGGGTGGTATGAAGTAATTGGAAAGATGTGTGTTAAAGTAACCCTGAATTTGACCGATCTCAGCATATCAGTGGACGCTCATATCCACTACTACTACTGAAGATTGAGAAGTGGTTAGTAGCAACTTTTGTATTAGGGTTACATTAAAATATGTAAAAGTCTTTACGTAGAAAATTTTGTATACGAATTATGTATGTAACCCGAATATATATATAAATGAATGATGTGCTGTTATGTTAAGTTACTTATTATTATTTTATCTGTAATCAATGTGTTCCGTACTGATAGTCACATCATAGCATTTCACGCTTCCGCCGGGATGTGACAGCTTGGTATCAGAGCCATTGGTTATAGAGAATTAGGTATTGTTAGTAAATGCCTAGACTGTAACCATAAGCTCTTATGATAATAAGATATCAATGTGATGTTGTTTCCTCTCTATGATTTTATGTGATCATATTCATGCTTAGATAAGAATGAAACTTGAGATATATATGATTCATGTTTGACAATTTATGAATTTTATGTTATTTACATAAGTTAATTTGTAAGAATTTTTGCAGCATGAATTCTGATAAATCTGATAGATACTATAATGAAACTGATCATTTGGATCATAGCAACCATAAGGAAACAACACCTGAGATAGAGCCTCAGAACAAAGTAGAAACACCTCAACCTGAGACCCAGACCAACACAGCTCCAAAGTTTTACGTCCGACGTGCACCAGTAACCATGGGAGGTTATACAATCATAACACCAAGAAAAAGGGTACGACATGGTAAGAAGTTTCAACTAAGGAAATCAAGGAGCAAGAAAACAGAGATCCAGAAACCCTTTCCCCGACATTTGATATAACACTTGTAATCCAACCTGATAATTCCAAAATTGAAGAGAGAGGAATTAAGAAACAAAGGTTGGAGGGATGTCAAATGAAGACTACTAGACAAATTCTTAAGAAGGTTAAGAAGATACAACGAGAAATTCGGGTGCTACAAGCAGATGTCAAGGAAGTGAAGAAAGAAAGCAAGAGTATCTTCGCTAAGATATGGAACTAGGTCTGGGGAAATTAGAAAGATAGGAAACTTTATTTGTTATGTGTGACTGTTTTAATATATAAAATAAGAATATAATGGAATATTGTTTATGGCTATTTAATATTATGATGTAATGTGAATAAAATTATGTAATATTAATATAATTGGTGTGTAGTGAAAAATGCCGCCAAAAAAAGATACCCAACCAGTATAAAGAACTCCACATGTTGGGCGACCAAGAACTAGGTTTGTAGAAGAAGCCCCACCAGTAAACACTGCCACAAATGAGGATGAGAGGATCTCTCGGATAGTAACTCAACAACTAGAAGCTGCAATGCCTACATTAGTGACTCAGCTTCAGCAAGCTCTTAATTCTGAAAGAGTGCCGTCTGGAGATAATGGACCAGAACACGCTAACGAAGTGGAGAACCACGAAGGGGAGGCTATATATGAAGCTAGAAAAGGTTGTTCTTATAAGACTTTTATGTCTTGTAAACCCTGAGACTTTGACGGAAAGGGTGGAGCAGTGCAAGCCTTATGCTGGTTAGAAGAAATAGAGTCAGTTTTAGACATCAGTGATTGTGATGATAACTGCAAAACCAGGTTTGCTTCGCATTCACTTAAAAGAGAAGCATAGTCTTGGTGGAAAATGGAAATTCAAACAAAAGGAAGGAATGTTATGAATGAATTAAGTTAGGAAGAATTTAGGAAACTAATGATTGAAAAGTACTGTCCCTATAATGAATTAGAAAGGATAGAAGTAGAATTTTTAGCATTAGAAATGAAGGGTGCTGCTATTCAGAAATATACTGATAAATACAATGAATTTTCTAGATTAGTGCCACATTTAGTGACTCCTGAAACAAAGAGAATAGGGAAATATATCTGGGGTTTAGTACCACAGATAAGAGGAATGGTGAAGTCTGCAATACCGAAAACTTTTCAGGATGCAGCGACTCTAGCAGGAAGTTTAACAGATGAAATGATTAGGAACGGATCATTAACTACAACCAAGGTAGGAGAGTAAAGGAAATAGAGCAATAACACATGAAGGAATTTTGGAGGAAACTGGAACAAGAAGGTAAACAGAAACCCAGAAAGAAATTATATGGGAATCGTGCAGGAAGAAAGACCACGGACAGAAAGTCAACCTTAGTGCAATGCCTGCAAAAAACATCATGTTGGGAGATGGATGCTGGTAATTTGTTATAATTGCAAGAAGATGGGACATACATCAAGAGAATGTAAAGGACCCATAAATCCTAAGCCAGTGTGTTACCAGTGTGGAAAAGAAGATCATCTACGCAATAGATGCCCAAAACTGATAGGAAAAGCTCCAAAGAATCTCAATAATGCGCATGGTCGAGCATTTGTACTTCAAGCTGAAGAAGCAAGACAAGAACCAGAAGTGGTGACGGGTACGTTCCTTATTAATGATCAATACGCAATTGTATTGTTTGATACGGGAGCAACCCGAAGTTTTGTTTCAAATCATTTCAAACCCCTACTTCAATTAACATCAGAGAAACTGAAAAATAAGTATACGATAGAATTATCTGATGGAAACATGATAGAAGCTAATGAAATTATTCCTAACTGTATTCTAAACTTAGAAAATCATTGCTTTGACATAGATCTGATCCCTGTTGAATTAGGAGGTTTTGATATTGTAGTAGGTATGGATTGGTTAAGTAAGAATCAGACAGAAATTATTTGTGGAAAACGAATGATCAAAATACCTCTAACTCCAGATAACCAAATTCTTGTCATACACGGCGAGAAACCTAGAGGTCCTATTAGAATGATTTCTTGTATGAAGGCTCAGAAATATTTGAAAAAGAAATATCTAGCATTTCTGCCTCATATAGCTGATATCAAATCAGTTAAACAAAACTTGGAAGATGTTCCTATTGTTAGAGAATATCCAAAGGTATTTCCTGATGAATTACCAGGATTGCCGCCCCCGCGTCAAGTAGAATTCAAAATAGAATTAATTTCAGGAACAACACCAATTGCCAAATCTTCGTATCGATTAGCGCCATCGGAAATGAAGGAATTGATAAATCAATTACAAGAGCTGTTGGATAAAGGATTTATACGCCCTAACGTTTCACCATGGGGAGTTCCAGTCCTGTTCTTGAAGAATAAAGACGGGAACTTTAGAATGTGCATCGACTATAGAGAACTTAATAAAGTGACTATTAAGAATAGGTACCCTCTTCCTCGAATAGATGATCTGTTTGATCAATTACAAGGATCAAGCTATTTCTCAAATATTGACCTGAGATTAGGTTATCATCAGTTAAGAGTACAAGAAGAGGATATACTAAAATGGCATTTAGAACCCGATATGGTCATTATGAGTTCCTTGTGATGCCATTTGGGTTAACTAATGCTCCAGCTGTATTCATGGATCTAATGAATAGGGTATGCAAACCTTACTTGGATAAATTTGTCATAGTCTTTATAGATGACATTTTAATCTATTCTAAAAGTAAGGAAGATCATGAAGAGCATTTAAGGCTAACCTTGGAGTTACTTCAAAAAGAAGAACTGTACGCTAAATTTTCAAAGTGTGAATTCTGGAAGCGAGAAGTACAATTCTTAGGACATGTGGTTAATCAAGATGGAATTCAGGTCGATCCAGCAAAGATTGATGCAATTAAGAAGGGGGAAGCTCTGAAGACACCAACTGAGATACGCCAATTCTTAGGTTTAGCTGTTATTATAGGAGATTTATAGAAAATTTCTCCCGATTAGCTTAACCATTGACAGAATTGACTCAGAAAGATAAGCCATATTTTGAGGAGAAAAGCAGAACACTGCATTTGAGATTCTGAAACATAAATTATGTAGTGCTCCTATTTTAGCTCTTCCAGAAGGTACTAATGATTTTGTAGTATACTGTGATGCATCACATCAAAGTTACAGATGTGTTTTAATGCAAGGGAATAAAGTAATTGCATATGCGTCTCGACAACTTAGAGGAAGTGAAAAGAATTATACTACTCATGATTTAGAATTAGGAGCAGTAGTATTTACACTTAAGATTTGGAGACACTATCTATACGGAACCAAATGCATAATTTATACGGATCATAAAAGTCTGTAACATATATTCGACCAGAAGATGTTGAATATGAGACAGAGAAGATGGGTAGAGCTACTGAGTGATTATGATTGTGAAATCAAGTATCACCCAGGTAAAGCAAATGTAGTGGCAGATGCTTTAAGTAGAAGGAAAGAACCAAGCCATTACGAGTTCATGCTATGAGAATGGAGTTACATTTAGAACTAATAAGTCAAATTCAAGATGCTCAACACAAAGATGAATTGAGAAGTGTAGTGGAATAGAATGAACAAATAGAAGTTATGTCAGATGGAATCTTAAGATTTAAAGGAAGAATTTGGATTCCTGAAAATGACATACTTAGAGAAAACATTCTGAGTGAGGCACACAGGTCAAGATATTCAGTACATCCAGGGAATAATAAGATGTACAAGGACCTGAGAAACCAGTATTGGTGGCCACGAATGAAGAAATCAGTTGTAAAATTTGTAGAAAGATGTGATATTTGTTCAAGGGTTAAAGCCGAATATCAAAAACCCTCTGGACATTTACAACAACCAGAAATCCTTAAGTGGAAATGGGACCAGATTACCATGGATTTTATGACCAAACTACTTATAACCCCAAATAGGTACCACATGATATGGGTTATAGTTGATAGACTGACTAAATCAGCTCATTTCTTACCAATCAGAGAAGATTATAAAATGGAGAAATTAGCTAAGATTTATATGAAGGAGATCGTGTCTAGACATGGAATACCAATTTCAACTATATCGGATAGAGACAGCCGATTTACTTCAAGATTTTGGCAGACCTTGCAAAAAGCATTAGGAACAAAAATAAATATAAGTACAGCATATCATCCACAAACAGATGGACAGAGTGAGAAAACCATCCAAACATTAGAAGATATGTTGCGAGCTTGTGCATTAGATTTTGGTGGTAGTTGGGATACACACTTACCTTTGATAGAATTTTCATATAACAATAGCTATCATGCTAGTATAGGAGTAGCTCCATTTGAAGCTTTATATGGAAGAAAGTGTAGGTCACCTTTATGTTGGAATGAAGTGGGAGATAGACAACTTACAGGACCAGAACTTATACAAGAAACATCTGATAAGATCTTTGAAATCAAAGACAGATTGAAGGCAGCATGTGATAGACAGAGAAGTTATGCTGACAATAGAAGAAAGCCGTTAGAATTTCAGATCAGGACAAAGTGTATTTAAAAGTATCACCTTCAAAGGGAATTATCAGATTTGGGAAAAGAAATAAGTTAAACCCTAGGTATGTTGGACCTTTTGAGATAATTGATAGGATTGTTCCTGTAGCATATAAGTTAGACTTACCTCAGGTTTTTAAGTGGAATACATAACACCTTCCATGTATCTAATCTGAAGAATTGTCTAAATGATGATACATTAAGAGTACCAATAAGGGGAGTCAAAATAGATGAGAAACTTCATTTTGTGAAAGAACCAGCGCAAATCATGGATAGGGAGGTGAAGAAATTAAGGAGAAGTAAGATCCCAATAGTAAAGGTCAAATGTAATTCAAAACGAAGATCTGAATTCACGTGGGAACGGGAAGATGAAATCAAAAGAAAATACCCATACTTATTTAAGGTTATACTGAATGAAAAGGACAGTTATAAAGATAAACTTCCCATGTCATCAGATTCTGACAACAGATGAATTTCGGGACGAAATTCTTTTTACGGGGGAGAATGTGACGACCCTGAATAATAAAGGTTAGAAAATTCATGCTAAGATTCTATTTAGATTAAATATTATATATATAATTATGCATATTATAAGATAATCCTACATGAATAAATTTTTGTATTTATATGTGCTTTAACATGTATTAATATATGGGTATGCTATATAAGTTTGCATGCATGCATGATTCTTTACGTGTGCATGTGGGTATACATTGGTAATCTATGTGAGATATTAAGAATATTAATTATATGATTAGTTATTTGAATTATATATTTCTCATGTAACGTATAATAAAGTAAGTTTACAATTTAAACGTTTAACCAAAATATCAAACTTAACATCTTAATCATTTATTAAGACAAGAACTAACATAAATTGAAAAGTTAACACCAAACTAACACAACCTAGAAAAACACCTCATCCTTTCTCGGTTACCATGCATAGTCACCAAACCTTAAAACACTAATCAACCTTCTAAGTGTGCCACTTAACCACCCTACTTTAACACCTCATCCTAAGTCATAATTACTTGTGTTAAGGTGGCAAATCCTCAACACTCTTAGTGTCATAGTCTTCGGCCGACATGCAAGACACCATTATTGTTTTGAATACTAAGCCTACTTCTAGTATTGACATTTCATCTAATAGGTATTATTACTAAGGAAAATAAGTGTCAATTTCTTGGCTAAACCAAGGCATGTAACCGCCTCAACATCCAATAAATCATTTCTCAAACCATCAGTCAACTTGCATGCATTAGACACTACGCATACTTCTTGTATTACCACTTCATCTATTAGATATCATTACTAAATCTTTAGAAACCGCCACATACAATGGCACTCATCAAAGCTATAACGTAGGTAGACACCTTGTGTCTTTCTCTTGGCCGAACAACACAACCACACCTTCTTCAAAATCCTTCTTCTTCTTCTCGGTTTTAAAAACACATAACCATCACTCTCACCTTTCTTTCTCTCGGTTTTGACATCAACCAGGCACCATCAAGCTCAAGCACAACTAAGTTGATCATCAAGAACTCAAAGAACAATCCTTTAAATCCTCATTGCATTTCTAAATCAAGGTAAAATACTCAAATTATATATATGTGTTTAATATACATATACCAACTTTATATATGAAAACCATCAAAGTTTAAATGAACACTTGATTTTTCAATCAAAAATCAGTAATGAAAAGTTTAAAATTTAAGGATTTTTTTTATAAACCATGAATTTAATAGAAATTAAAGGATTAAAACATGCGAAATTTTATGAATTACTAAGTGAAATAGGTTAAATAATTAAAATACTGTGATTGTGGAAATAAAAAATTATAAATTTATTAGAAATTACTGAAAATAATAGTCAAATTTTGGGAAATTTTATTTGTTATATTAATTTATATGATTTATTCAAGAAATTAGAAAAAAATGCCTAACAAAAGAATTAATGATGCTAAAAATCAAGAAACCTTTTATGATGATCTTTACAGTAATTTGAAGTTTCAGAATAATTTCGTGAATTAATTCATTAAAATAATAAAGTTACATATTTTAGAAGTTGTAATTTAAAGAAAATCAAATTAAATACCAAAACAGTGTGAAAAATCACAAAAGTATTATGTAAGGCTTTAAATATTATACATAACATTATTTATAAATTTTAGAATTTTTAGAGACTTGTAGCTATTTCTCTATTTAGTGTAAATATTGTAAAAATTATAGGAAATTAATTATAAATAGATATTAATTGAAAATTTTATATGTTAATTTGGATATTGAGATATTACATTATTTAAAATTTTGAAATTTTTTGTTAACTATAGTTACTATTTTGGAATTTCTATTTGAATTAAGATGCTGAAAATTTTAAAGAAATTTTATTTCTAACTTATAAATTAATTTTTATAGGACATTGCTAGAATATAAGGTGAGTTTCATAGCCCCATTTTACATTTATGAGTTTTAGGGGAAAAAGCATATTGATTTTGGTTGATGCAAATATAAATAAGACTTTTTGATAAATACTGTCATTGTGCCATAAGTTGCAACCATTAATTCGGATGAGGAACCGTCTGATATAGGTAGCGCTACTTAGGAAAATATTTTCTGCACCAACAGGATGAGTGTTGTGATACTATATTATCTGATTTTGTGATTTGTATGTGTGACAGTTATAAATCACCTGACATATAAGTAGGTTTGGTTGTAATCTTATTTATGTTGCATCAATATATTTTGTTTAGTCATTAAACCTATGTTCTCACCAACATTACATTGACTGTTTTGAGTATGTTTTTTCACGTAAATAAAATGACTTATAGTGTTATGCTTTCCTTTTATGTGTACAATGGGTGGTATGAAGTAATTGGAAAGATGTGTGTTAAAGTAGCCCTGAATTTAACCGATCTCAGCATATCAGTGGACTCTCATATCCACTACTACTACTGAAGACTGAGAAGTTGTTACTAGCAACTTTTGTATTAGGGTTACATTAAAATATGTAAAAGTCTTTATGTTGACAAATTTTATATACGAATTATGTATGTAACCCGAATGTATATATAAATGAATGATGTGCTGTTATGTTAAGTTACTTATTATGATTATTTTATCTATAATCATTGTGTTCCGTACCGATAGTCACATCAAAGCATTTCACGCTTCCTCCGGGATGTGACAAATATGAACAAATCAGAACTATGGCATACTAGACTAGGACATGTTTATTATAAAAGGCTAAAAGATATGTCTAAAATGAGTTTAATCCCTGTTTTTGATATGAACAATGAAAAATGCAAGACATGTATGTTGACTAAGATAACTAGACAACCTTTTAAAAATATTAACAGGAAAAGTAAATTTTTAGATCTCATACATAGTGATTTATGTGACTTGCATGCTACACCGTCGTTAGGTTATAAAAAGTATGTTATTTTATTTATTGATGATGCCTCTAGATATTGTTATGTTTATTTATTGCATGCTAAGGATGGAGCTTTTAATAAATTTAAAACTTATAAACAAGAGGTAGAGCTTCATCAAAATAGGTTAATTAAAACTCTTCATACTGATAGAAGATGTGAGTATTATGATCCGGTGTATTTCCAATCCACTGGTATAATACATCAAACTACAGCTCCTTATACACCACAACAAAATGGTGTAGCAAAAAGAAAGAATAGGACTTTGAAATAAATGGTTAATTCTATGTTATCCTATTCTGGTTTGAGTGAAGGATTTTAGGGTGGGGCGATGTTAACAGCCTGTTATCTATTAAATAGAATTCTTAATAAAAAGAATAAGACCACCCCATATGAACTTTGGTATAAAAAAAACCCCAAACTTAAATTATCTTAAAGTTTAGGGATGTAGAGCTGTTATGAGGCTTACCGAATCCAAAAGGAAAACTTTAGGTGAAAGAGGTATAGATTGCATCTTTATTGGATATGCTCAGCATTCCAAGGCTTATAGGTTCTATGTCTTAGAACCTAATGATTATGTATTTGTAAACTCGGTTATAGAGTCAAAAGATGTAATATTTGATGAAGAAAGATTTACTTCTATACCTAGACCAAAGGACATGACTTCTAGTTTGAAGGTTTCTCAAACTGATAATACATTTGGTAGCAATTCAGTTAATAGCAAAGATGTACCTTCCACTAAAACTGAACCTAGGAAAAGTACAAGAGCAAGAAAAACCAAGTCTTTTGGTGATGATTTTCAACTTTATTTAGTTAAAGGATCAAGGAATAAGATTGGATCTCAATATCAATATTGTTTTAATATTGAGGAGGATCCAAAGACATATAGTGAAGCCATGGCTTCTAGAGATGTTACATTTTGGAAAGAAACAATCCAAGATGAGATGGATTTCATTATGCAAAAGAATACTTGGAAGTTGGCTGATTTACCTACTTGATGCAAACCATTAGGGTGTAAATGGATATTTAAAAAGAAAATGAAGGTGGATGGTAGCATAGATAAGTTTAAAGCTAGATTAGTTATCCAAGGCTTTAGACAGAAAGAAGGTGTTGATTTCTTTGATACTTATGCTCCTGTTGCTAGGATTTCTACTATTAGATTGTTATTAGCACTTGCAGCTATACACAATCTAGTGATTCACCAAATGAATGTGAAAACTGCATTTTTAAATGGTGAATTGGATGAGGAGATTTATATGGAACAACCTGAAAGCTTTGTTATGTCTGGTAATGAGAATAAAGTTTGTAAGTTGATAAAATCTTTATATGGTTTGAAGCAAGCACCAAAACAATGACATCAAAAGTTTGATGATGTTGTGTTGTCTAATGGTTTTGTGCTAAACCAAGCAGACAAGTGTGTATATAACAAGTTCGACACTTATGGTAAAGGAGTTATAATTTGCTTATATGTAGATGACATGTTAATCCTTGGTACTGACCAAAGTCAAGTTGATAAAACTAAGAGATTCTTTTCATCTAAGTTTGCTATAAAAGACATAGGGGAGGCTGAAGTGATCCTTGGTATAAAGATCAAGCGTGGGAATAATGGTATTTCAATTTCTTAATCATATTATATTGAGAAGATTTTGAAGAAAATTAACTTAAAAAATTGTTCTCCTTTAGGCGCTCCTATAGATCCTAATCTTAAGCTTCTACTTAATAAAGGTATTACAGTCTCTCAACTTGAATACTCAAAAGCTATTGAAAGTCTCATGTATGCTATGATTAGCACTAGGCATGATATAGCCTATGCTGTTGGAAAACTTAGTAGATTTACTTGTAACCCTAGTTCACATCACTGACAAGCTATTAATCGGGTATTTAAGTACTTGAAAGGAACAATGAATAATTGTTTAACATATTCTGGATTTCCTTCTTTTATTGAAGGTTATTCGGATGCAAGTTGGATTACAAATATGGAAGATCATTCTTCCACAAGTGGATGGACATTCCTACTTGGAGGATGTGCCATCTCTTGGGTATCAAGAAAACAAACTTGCATTACTAACTCAACAATGGAATCTGAGTTTGTGGCATTAACAACAACTGGTAAAGAAACTAAATGGCTAAGAAACTTGATTTATGAAATTCCATTGTGGCCTAAACCGATATCATCTATATCTATTAGAGGTGATAGTGAAACCACTTTGGCTAAGGCTTATAGTCTAATGGTTTTGTGCTAAATGGCATCAAAAGTTTGATTATGTTGTGTTGTCTAATAGTTTTGTGCTAAACCAGACAAGTGTATATATAACAAGTTTGACACTTATGATAAAGGAGTTATAATTTGCTTATATGTAGATGACATATTAATCTTTGGTACAGATGTTATGTTTAAGTCATGTTTCTTTCCTTGTGTACAATGTGAGCTATTAAGAAACTATAAAGATTAAGAAACAGGGAACACTAGATCATCTATCTTTTTAATCTTAAAATATTAATTAACTTTATTCGCTATCGTGGAATTTAACATAATCAAAATGTCAACGAGTTGCAAATACCCATCTCTCTATCACAAATCCATTATGTGTCTTCACCTTGTGGTATAAGATTGTGCTAAATGTCCCTCTCCTAACCTTATTTAACTTGGTGTATCATTCTCTACAGTTTTTTACAGATCACGTTTAAGTTTCATTTAAGGTTAAAACTCAAATTCAATGCACACAATAAAATTCGAGAGACAGATCATGAAGGAAAAGCTTTAATGCAAGTTCTTATATCTTTTGATACTTCTACCAATATTATTCAATCGAGTTGGATGCTTTAGTTTTAATTAATCCAACATCTTTAGAGCTATTGCATGCATTTCCACTGATTGATGTCGTCATTAAAATTTTGAGCAGTTGGGGTTGCAATGCTTGCTTCCCGCTTTGGAGAGGCCTTGTAAAGTTAAAGAGTCATCATATGCTTACTATAGCACATATAAATGATAACTACTTTTTCAAGAAAAATATGACAAATAAGAAAAAAAGAGTATATTTAACCTAACCTTTTAGAATATTTTTATCTTGTAATAAGATAATCATTTGACCTAGATAAGTTTCTATTATTAAATTCTTTTTTTAATAGTTTGATAAAGATATATTTTAAAGCAGAAAACAAAATAGACCAAAACAAAATTGTATTGTTATTTTATTATGCATGGCCTTACGAAAATATCTTATTATTTTATTCTTGCAGCATAATTATTACAATTAAATTAATGCCTTCAAATACGATAAGATTACTTGTTAAAATTGATCACTTATTGAAAATTGTTACATAAAAGTTTAGACGTAAATATCCCATGTCCATAGTCTATTCACATCATCATATATTCATACGGTTTTTACAGAAAAGGCTTCGTGAACCCCCAATCTCCTCTCTCCTTTTTAAATTAAATTCAAGATAGAGGAGATACAATCAACAATAAAATAGATAAATAAATAAAGTTTTTATGTCTCATGCGATTCTCATAGTCCTTAACATATATGTGTGTATTTATATAGGGGCCGGTTATTATACAAAGTGTAATTTTTGTGCGAAGCGTACGAAGTCACAAGGACGCGACGCGTGTTTTTTAACGGAGGGGTAGTTTCGTCCGCGTCACAATTACGCATATAATGTACATAATTACGCAAGTTATATTCATAATTACACAAGTTATATGTATTATTACGCAAGATATATTTGATATTACGCAAAGTAAAATTACTTACGTTATAAAAAATAATTACGCAACTTATATGATAATTACGCAAGTTATTTGATAATTACGCAGTGAATAATCACGCAAGTTATACGCACGTCACATAGACGTTTAAAAATATTATTTTTTTTTTAAAATATAACAATACTATACTCATATTAAATAGGATAAAATGTTTGTTTTTATGGTATATTTTTTAAAAAAAATAACATCATATGAAAAAGTTATATGTGTTTAAAAAAATTGGGGGAATTTAAAAAAAAGTCAACAATTGTTGGCTATTTTCATTTCTACCCCTCTAGGCACATTCCATTGGATGATTATTCCATCTTAAATATGAACCGTTTATTTCTTAGATCGATAGTATTCGTTACTTCGTACACTTTGCACGAATTATAGAATTTGTACCGTAAACTTTCTATATTTATATACGTGTGTAAGTGTGAGTATATGTAATATGTGTGTATCAGTGTGTATATTCACAAAATCATTCGAAGACCCAAGTGATAACTCATCAAAATTTATAAAGCATTTTTGTTTGTATTAAAGTATCTAAAGCATGTCTAATAATTAAAACAAACATATTGAACTATAAAACAAAGCATTTTTTCCTCACATAACCGCTTGATATTCTTTTATTATTATTATTAATTTTTTACCACGTCATTAAAAATTTGGGTAACAAAGATCGGGTTCACAGCAACACTATAAATTTACTTTAAGTTATTTTTATTTTGAAACTCCATGTAAATTCACATGTGAACTACTATTAGTTTCATATTTTTTAATCAAACGTCGAGACTTATACAAATTAATATAATTAAATAGCATTGATTCACCCTTGAACCAATATTGGTTCATATGTAAACGAACATCGATTCACGTAAAAGACATTCATCAAACACTTTTAGTGCAACACTCTTTTAATAGTTACATTTTCTATAAGACTTATATATTCGATCACAAAATCATTTCAAAAGATTAACTGATTTGTCAAAACTAATCAATAATTGAATTGGTATTCTTTATGGCTCTACTTATGATAACATCAACATCATGTTTTGGTACAACTAAAAGAATTTTAAAGGCTTAATGTCCTTGTGAGCACGTTTACCAATACAATGTTACAATAACTTTTATAAATGCTTTAATATAGATGTCTTATAAATTTGTGTTTCCATTAAAGATGTCTTAACATTGCAGAATTCGAGGGCTTGCACAATTCAACATCAGGAGCTCCTTCATGCAATATTTCCATCATCCCTATAGTGTCTTTGGAAGTCAAGAAATGAACGTATATTCTCCGATAAAAGGAAGCGCCCGATGACCTCAGAGAAATCAGGTCCGTGTGAAGTGTTTTTTCTATGGATAAAGCATAGGAGCAAGAATGTCAATCTAAATTGGAATACATGGTGTCGAAAAAGGATTGTAAAAAGTGTACCAGACACCTTACTAGCTTTATATTGTAAATATATAAAAATGTGTGTTTTATGAGGTTGATTGGACCTCAAGTTAACTATTTTGGCCCACGGTTTCATACCTTAAGTTAATTGGTCTATTTTGATCCATATATCTATACCTTCAATCACTTTGTAGGTTTTATATCATAAGATTCCATATTGACGTCATGTCCTTGTGATTTTTTTTTAATTATTGTTGATATATAACCCTAAATTAAACTAAATCATATTTAACATCCAAAATGATCATAAAAAATACGTGTTAAATATTAAGGTTGATGAATAATACTTCTATTAGAATGACACGCAGGTGAGTGAATGTAAAATCAAGGTGCTTATCTTCTTTTATAAATCCCTATCAATAAAGTTTTTGTTATTAATCTCTATGATCCGGTTTGTTATGTATTAGATTAAAATTATGTTATCATGATTCATGAGATATACGCATTGAATATTGATATACTACATTGAAGTAGATTATGAGCACCAATTGAGAACCAATCTTAATGTCATTATTTTTCATTACTAAGCGTCTAATATTTTTAGCAACATACTTTTGTTTTGGGTCGGCCCGACCCAATTTGTAGATCCGACTCGTTAGGACCGAAACCGGACCGAACCAACCCATCTTTATATGGTTCGGTTCTTGGTCCTTAAATTTCATACATTTCGGTCATCGGCTTTCGGACGGTCAGCCAGTCTAGTTTGGGCCGGTCAACCAGTCCGGTTTGTGTTTGACCCATTGCACACCTCTAGGTATATGTGCTACTATTTTGCTAACTTTATTGTACTTGAACTGGTATTATATCCCCGTTCTATAAGGTGGAAAATGGTAATTTAACGCTGACATAACCAGTGTGTTGTAATTAATAACGTTAAAACACCAAAAAACAAAATGTTATTGCTCCTAAATCCTAAGCCATAAACGAATAAAAAATAACAAAAATAAACCAGAAAAGAAAATGGAAAGGAGGAGGTCAATAAATCAATAGACAATTAGTTTATTCGGGTTAATCATCTCGGGTTATTAGGGTTTTTAATGTTTACGCGGTGTTCAAGTACGCGTTTAATCGTAGCTCCATCGCTTCCCCCCTTTTATTGCAACAGTTTTGCCCTAATTTCATTTCATTTCATTTATACACTCGATTTCTCCCTTCTTCAAAATCACATCCTACAACGACACACTGCTACCACTACGCCCTTCGTATTCTCCCGGTATGTACAAGTTGTTTCTGCTGGCTCCTTGTATAAATCACTGTGTTTTTCTTCTCCTAAAAGATCGATTGGAAATCGATCAACTTCACATACTTGAAACATTCATAGGAAATCGACGAACATGACCTAGTTGAATGAAATCTCTCTTTAGATTATATATGTCCTAATAATGATCAATCGAGGGTTTAATGAATTTTAAGTGGGATTGTTTTATAGGGTTTGTAGATGGTTGATGTGCAGCTTCTTTTAGATTATAGTGCTGTTGATACCATGCTGTTGCGCTACTGTAAGTGCATAAGTCAACACTTGTCTAAAAAGTTTAGACTTGAGGCAAACTGTTTGTTTAGTATATATTGTTCTATCAAGAACACATATTTTTTCATCTTAAGTAAATATCTAAGAAGACCCTCAAAGCCTCAGTATTGAATACTGATGATGCTAAGCATTGCACATGACTCACCGGTCTTTGATTTATAGAGGTCGTTCTTTAGCTGAACCTCGTATGTCTATTGTTTTGAGGTGGCTTGTAAACCAGTGATGCAACTATGACCCATTTTTCTTTTTAGGCGGCACGTCCTTTACCTAAATAAAGTTTCCTCTTGTTTTGTTGGGCTAGTCTCTCTTGAACGCATATTAAAGAATGTCTACAAAGGAAATATATTTAGACAATTGATGGGCCCAAGTTGGAGCAGTAACTTGGGTTTATGTATTTTCTGTTTATGCCCAATAATGGTTTTGTGCTTTTGATACTTTGCAGCTTCTTCGTATACATGGAGGGAGAAGAGAGCTTGCTTGATTCCATTTTGGATGTGGACAATGTTGAAGATATGGAAGATGTTGATATGGTCGATGTAGAAGAAGGAGAATTGGTTGGAAATAATCATCAAGTTGAGTTGGGACAAAGCACCAGCATGGATGGTGATGCTGTACCTCAAGAATCTCGAACTAAAAATCAGAAACGGAGGAATAGAAAAAGAAAAATAAGAAAAAGAGAGGAGGCTCAGGGTCTGATGTCACAGATATTAACAGGTATTTCACATATTTAGCTCTGTCCAAGCAAGCATCCTTGCTTGCAAAACTAAACATAATACTTTCAACTTTATAAAGTTTTTATTTATCTGTTCAGTTAATTTCATTATGTTTAGGTTGGTCTTTTTTTTCACGCACTTCCACTTTTGAATCATTTCATTTTTCACAAACCATTGTATGCTATAGAGGAACCGATTGTGACGATTAGCCTTCACCATATGTAATTATTCTGTTGAACGGAGAGAATCTAATCTGAGATTAATGGCTTGTATGTCATTTGCAGATTTGTTTTAAATACTTGTAGGCATTTGAAAGAAAAGAAATCTTACCTCATCTGGACTGCAGTGGGTTGCTTGGGTGTCTCTGCTCTGAGTGATCTTGTAAAAGAGGTATTTTATTCTTATTTTTTTGTGGAAGTTCATTTATATACCACTAAGTGTTGTATCATCATTTACTAAGAAGGAAAGAATAGAATGAATCTAACTTGAACTTGTGCCCTGAAGCTGTGGGACCTGTGCTCTTCTTTACAGAATAAATCAGCCTTATTGTTTATGAAATTAGCACTAATGTAAACTATATGTGTGCAAAATTAGAAACCTGGGTTTCCTGGCATTAGTAGTGGCTGAAGGTTCACTCTTAGTTCCATGTAGAGGTGGCGGGTTGGCCGTTGGGTAACGTATCAAAATGAGTTAGTATGCATAATACATAGATCGTAGGTGACTTTTAACCTGTTTGATTCTTTTCTCTTTTAGCTATCTTTATTCGACATGTTGGCCCGTTATAGTCAAACCCAACCATTATTGACTCATTAGTAAGAAATAGGCCAGACATTGGCACGTTTAGTTCCACACGTGTAGTGGTGTGTGTTGCAAGAAGGGCTTTGATGCCAAAACCATAAATATTATCATATAAACGAAAATAAAATATTGTTTGGTAACCACACCCATATGTTTTTGTAATTTTTTATGATATTTAAATATTCTACAATAAACAAATACTTTTTTTTCTTTTTCTAGTTGAATTGTTTAGATTCTAGGGCCTTCTCTTTTGTGAGGCTGTACCTTTTGCACAACCTAGCCTATCGTATAGTGGAAAGCTAGAGAAATGGTCATTTGTTGCTGCAGTTGAAGGTGAGAGGAACAGCCAGTGGTGTTCAAAATCAATCCTTGTAAAATACTCTTGTTTTTTTGGTCTCTGATGCTCGATATTGTTTCCGTACAATCGCAGATTTGTCTTCCAGAAGCCATTTTATCATTTCAGTCTGGATTCTTGAGCTGACATTTCTTCTGGATGTGTATTACATCATAATTTCCTATTGCAGTAATTGCAGTTTCTTCGCTTGGTATGAATACAGAAACATTTACGCTTCACAAAGATAATGCATACTGGACTCTAATAAAAAGAAACAATCACAATCAAATCCCTAACATAAATAAAATGAGAACTTGTTGCACTCTTAAGAAACATTTGTGCTCGTTATGTTCATTTAATGTGTATTTATTATGTCTTGATAGTGTGTGAGCGGCTCCAATCTGTTGTTCCATTAGAATGAGATTGTTTACCTGATTGGTGAATGCTTATTCTGCTCTTATATCTTCGATTGCTTACTGATGATGAAACTGTAACAGGTGGATGCAATTCAAGCTTGTGGTGGTCAGAAAACCGCTGATGGACGACGCTTGAGATGTGGTGGTGGGATTCTGTGGAGCATTTTGAAAACTCGTGATCCAGATGTTTTTAAGGAGATTATGAAAAAAGGAAAGGAGTTTGAGGTGCGTTGATAATTCACTTTTACACATTAAATAACATTACATTGTTCTTGTAGTTGTTGCATTCCCTTTAATTCAGGATTCATATTATGGTTAATTATTAAAAAATGATAAAGATGAGTGGATTATTGTATTTGCAGAAGCAATTTAAACAACCAGATTTAAGGAAAGTACCAAACCAGAACAAACAGGCCTGCTCAAAAGCAGGAGGTGATGCAGCAGAAGCAAAACCTAGAGCACAAAAAGATGGAACCGAAGAAAGACTGGCTCAGAAACGACCTGTTCATGAAAGAATCCGTGTGCCCGTTTCCTATGATGATTTGGTTCAAGTTGAGGACCTAAAAGACGAGACGGTTTAATAGTCAGTAAGTTGACTCGGTTGAGGTGATGAAGGTTTTCCTGTTTCTGGTAAATGAGAATGATATGGAGATGAGAGTGCGATAAGCAAAAGAAGTTTCTCTCTGAAATTCTATCATTTTTATAGTCGTGATCTTTTATTACTTTTACTACAGGTTTTTAGTCGATGGATGTTAATAGTCCGACTTGACTTGGTTTTGGTCCAAACCGCTAATCAAACAATCTATTGTCTTGTGTTTATGAAACTGGGAAAAGCAGCGAGGAATATGGAAAGTGTTTGGTGTATTTCACCGTATTATAAATCAACAAGGCTTTTTATAGGCAGGCTTACAAAGGGGAAATTGACAGGGAATTGAAATGAATCAACAACCCACTACTGTGATTCACTGAAATGAATCAATAACTCCGTACTGTGGTCCGCTAATCACCATACAGGGACAGTATCTACTGCCCTAACTATTTGTATGCCAGAAAGAAGAAAACCCATGTTGCCTTCATGCATGCCACGTGGTCATGGTTCATGGGTGCGTCTCAATCTTGATATCGAGTCAAACTTCATCCATGAGGCTAACAATGAAACAACGGATCAAAAGAGAGAAGAAACATGAGATAACAGCAAGTATTTGGAGCATTTTTCAACATATTATCTTCAAATCAAAATGGCCTGTTAGGCTTCCGTAAGGCTTACGAAAAGGAAATTGTTACTTGTTGGGGACTTGAAATGAACAAATCACTAGTGCGACCCACTCACTCAACTATATAACAATTCATTTATTTACAACACACCATAACTTGCACCTAACATAATTCAAACTTCTAACCGTTGTTGTGGGACACACCACTAACTAGCAAGATGTCCTCTTGGGGACATAATATCCAGGAAAGAAGGCAACCATGCAGGAAACGAATCCTACATTGTCCTCTAGCATGTTGCATTTCATAGCGCATGAGCTACATGCGCATGGGAAGGGAGATGGACACATCATAATCACGTCTGTTGTTTCGAACTAAGAAGTCGTCAATTTATATAGAGACCCATATCGACTTCAATATGTTTTAACCTTTTAACCAACCAACCCGTTACACTCACCTTACCAGCTCTACTAGACATCATAATTCATTACCTGCAGTATCAAGAAAAGCCGATGCATGGGCATATCTTCACAACTCTTATCGGCAAAGAAAAAGATACCGAATCCCTTAACCCAAACCCACACTAACAGCACGAGATACATGACTTTTACAACCAAGCATGCCAATCGTGTTTACAAAACCCGACATTACATCAACCGTCTTAAAACCACCAAAAAGATAAGGATTCTTACATTTTTGTATACAAAACAAGTCACTGACTGGACACAGGAACACATTCTTGATCAGCAGGGGCAGGTTCGACAACGGGTGACTTCTTTGTTAGAGATTTGGGAATATCAATATCATCTTGGACACACCGTTGTTGAGGGTGTGATAGAAGCAAACACATGTGTCGGAAAAGGACACGTGTCAACCCCTGACCGCTTTCAAATATGTAGCCCTCATACTCACTGACCTGCTCAAGAGCGTCCACCAGAGCATCATACACCTTCTGTGGGCAATTGTCAGGCCCAGGCTTATCATGAAGATAAATCACATCTAACGTGAAGAGCTTTTGGGTTGTGGGCCATTGATGGTGTGGTGCCACTGATGATCTGCAGTAAAGTAGGATCTGGGAACCACATGTAGTATCAGTAACAGCATTGGTATGAAACAATACAAGGCTGACTTTGAAACTAGTCAACAATAATAAAGAGAACTAAAATTATGAGCTTATGACTAGTTACAGATGCAACAACTACGAAGAACATGGTTTCATTCTGTAAATTATTGCAATAAATCATCCATCTTGTGCAAATTAATATCATCTTAGAAAAAAGAAAATTAGCTCCTATAATGCATCTTTTTGATTGATTAATATTTATTAACTGGTTTCAAGAACATCATTATTAAACACGAAGGTTTATAAAAAATCTAAGAGATTAGGTAATTAGGCATTACAAATACAAAGAGGGAGGCTAAAAAGTTATAGCAACGCAGCTAGTGTGAAAAGAAAAATGAAGTAAAAGTGAACAAAGCAATATATCCATCAAAAAAGTGTTAAATCATCAAATGAAAATCCTACTGATATACTCACCACCCTTAGTATCCGGTTTTGTGCACGAGATTTTTTAGCTTCATGATTTGCCACTCTAAATAGATGTGTGAGATCTGCATGACCAGCAGCAGGACCAACGTCAATGTCTCTAAATGCAGCAATTGCTGAGTCAGCTTCACTGCTAAACTCCTTCTTAAGCTTTAGATATACATGAGCAAACAAAGGATTAAACTTGAATAACTGATCTATTTGAATTGATATTTAAAGAATATTTTCAAATCACAATCCAACAGCAAGGGATAAAACGTTAACAGTTGTGTGCTTTTAGTCATGATATATTTCCACATTTTGCTAGGTAAAATACTAAAATCCATTGATGTTTTCCTTCATTATCAATGCAGAGATGACTAATTAAACCCTCATGGTCAATATGTCAATCCTATGGTTTGCTGCTTGACCTAAACCTCTATGCTTTCAATTGCATGGTCTCCACTAACAAATCCTTTTCTTATCATCTGCAGCTGATATGTTGAAAATCAAACATAATGGCTTTGTAAAAAAAAAGTGGTGCTCTATACAGGCCGTAGTGACAGTAATGGATGCATTCTTAGGTGTATTGAAGTATTGATTGACAAAGAAAATGAGCTACTTTTAATAAAATGCAGAACCTTATAGTTTACTCACAGATGCTCATAAAATTTGATTAGAATTTAGAAGCATGTGACGGTGAAATTTAGTATTCGAGTGACCCGAGGAGAACCTCACACAACACCAACAGGTTATAGGATAAGATGATGAATACACTTGTCTGCCTCTTTACTGATATTGTAACATAATTTCTTATTTGGCATTGATCTATTCAGCTACAGAGAGTGATTTCTTTGTCCTCTGAATAAATAAGATGCATCGTAGGACATCATTAATTCATTATAGACTTTACTGAATAGCGGATCTCGTTTATTAAAAAAAAGGTGTTATATGATACTCTGTATGGTGCATATTTTCTTCCAAGCGTAGATTAGTTCAGTGTAGTTGTAGTCTGTAAAGATGCGAGAATCAAGACGGGCATCAAAGTATGCCCGTGTAGTGCAAAACACATCAAGACAACTGCACACACAGAGAGATCTAATTAACAGTTAAGTACCCCTATAGCTGGCATACATTCAATTAATTCATCACTCCTATCTTCTTTATTCTGGTGTCCTTTATAGCTTGCGTATTTTATCTTTACCCAATTCGCAGATCGTTTTCGCAATCCCCTACAATGATCCATCTTATCCTTACCAATCATTGTTTCTAACCACTGATTCCCCATGAAAATCCCTCATACTTATCGTCACTAAGGCGCTGTTTGGCAATTTCTGAATGATTAAGTGCTGAACCAATAAGAGGTCTGAACCATTAAATGCTGAACTGTCTGAACCATTAAGAGCTAGTATATTGCTTAACTATTCAAAGGCAAATGGCTGACCAATTCAGAAAAGAAGTCTTAACCATTCAACATTATTTGCTCGTGAAACAAACACTCTGAACCATTAAGCTGAACCATTTCAGATATTTGAACCATTAAAACAAACGACCCTAAGTCACTTAATTGTTAACTGTAGAGAGTTCTTTTAACCTCCAATCAATACAAAACAGGTCAAGTGTCCACTAATAGAGTCACCAACATCACGCAATTTCAAACCTAGGGTTTCACCGCAACAACACACACACACACACAAACTTTTCCCCTAAACATCAACCCACAGAATCCACATTACAAAACAACATCTGTCACTAAACCTATATCCAGCAACTGACGAATTAACCAACAAACAGAAAGAAAACAGAAAACCCAAAGAGCAATGAAATCGATTGATTACCCAAAAAGCGGATTTGGAGAGGCCTAAATAGGCGAACCGATGATCGGGGCTAATGGAAAGCTTTGCGTTGGTGAAGAGGAGAATGGCCTGCTTGATTGATTCCAATCTGGTAAAGGGTCTTCCGGTGGCGCTGGTGTTCTTCATGTCAACGAGGGATTCGGGGTCGAGATCGATGCAGAAGAGTATGTCTTCGGGTGCCAATCGCGACGGTGGTAGGGTGTATCGAGCTGCTGCCGTTGAGCTCTGTGGTTCTCTTCCATCCATACTGTTGTTGTCTTCTTCACAGTGCGAGGGATTCGAATGAGGAAGACGATTGACCCCTTTGTACCAAATAAGCATACATTTTTTTAAGAGTTAATTACGCAAATGGTCTTTGTGTTTAATGAAAATAATAAGTTTGGGTACTGAGAGTTTTTTGTTACAGGTTGGGGTACTGTGTTTTTAATTTGTAACGAGTTAAGATACTAATGCTAACAGACGTTAACCTTTTTTTTAAATCTAAAGACATTTTTGTCTTTTTACTTTATATGGACTGTTTATGTTATTAAATACATATAAGGGTCTGTTTGTGTAAATATATATATATATATGCACAGACACACACACACACACACACACTTCTTAGGTTTTGGAACAAATTTCAACACCACTACCGCCGGCCTCCACTGCTGCCACTACCACCGCTGGCCTCCACCGCAGTCCACCATCCCCGCCAGCCCCCCACCGCTAGCTACCACCCCCACCAGCTCCCATCGTTGGCTTCCACCCCATCATATCATCCTCACCACCACCATTTTCTTCAGTTCTTTAAATGAAACAACAAAACCATAACGCCATCATCATCCGACCATCACTACCACCATCATCATCGTATTATCACCACCGTCGCACCATCCACTGCCACTTCCTCCCCATTGAACCACTGTTGTTGCCTATAAGCCCTAAAATCAAGAATCCCCAATTAGGGTGGGGGGACCGACAATGTGTTTGGCATTGATTGTGGTGGTGTCATCGGATGGGTGTGGTAAGACGAAAGGTTGTAATGGTGGCGGATGGTGGTGGTTTAACCTTTTAACGAAATTAGGGTTTTCAGTGGTGGTTGTTCCCGTCTATGATGGCGCTGGTGGGGGTGGTAGATAGCGGTGGCAGCTGGTGGGGATGGTGGACGGCGGTGGTGGCCGGCGGTGATGGTGGCAGCGGTGGAGGCCGACGGTGGTGGTGTTGAAATTTGTTTTGGAACCTAAGAAGAGTGTGTGTGTGTGTCTGTGCATATATAGATATGCCCTTATATATATGTATATATACTTACACAAATAGACCCTTATATGTATTAAATAACATAAACAGTCCCTATAAAGTAAAAAGACAAAAATGCTCTTAGATTTAACAGAAAAGTTAACGTCTGTTAGCATTAATACCTTAACTCGTTACAAATTAAAAACACAGTACCCCAACCTGTTACAAAAAAACTCTTAGTACCCAAACATGTTATTTTCACTAAACCACAAGGACCATTTGCGTAATTAACTCTATTTTTAAGTTAGGGAATCGAGCTCGAGCTCATTTAGTAAACAACCCACGTTGTGAGCTCATATTATGATTTGTTTACTAGACGAGCTCGAGCCCGAGTTTTAGATACCGGTTTACGAGCCTAAACGGTTTTTTTGTTTATATGATTTTTTATTAATATATTAAATATATATTCATATTATCATGATAAAAGTAATTAAATACTATATAAAGTTAAGTTCATTTTTATTCTCTAACGATTGACAAAACTAACTGTTTTACTTTAAAATATTAAAAATAATAAAATACCCTTAGATGCAAGTCACGTGATTAGATTTAATAGCACAATTTAATTTCCGCTAATGTACATAACAAAACTTGCAAACTTTTTTTAAATATAAAAGATGTTTACTTTATTTTTTTAGTTTAAGTACGAAACTTGAAATTTACTACAAAGATAAAGGAAGAAAAGTGTAATTTACTCTAAAAAGTATGATTATAAAAAATACAAAAGTGGAAAATAAAAATATAACGAACCAACCTCGAGCATTGGATATATATATATATATATATATATATATATATATATATATATATATATATATATATATATCTACAAACGAGTTGAGCTCAAGCTCGAGTTTTCTAAAACCAAAACGAGCCAAGCTCGGGCTCAACTCGTTCATACCCCTAAGTATGCATTTAGATTTTTGTAAGTGTAAAATTAAATTATCTAACTCGAGTAGTAATAGTTAAATACTTTTGAAGAACATCGGTGCAAAAGTTGTTCTAATTACTGTTTAGAATTTACTCGAATTTAACAAGTGAAATGTTTTTCATGTGTAAAGAATTGCTGATTGATTTTTATTTGGAAAAATAGAAAGTAAGTTTGTTTTTATATGCAAAATTTGTTGAGAATCTTTTTTGACAAAACATAAATTATGTTGATTTTGGTGTGCAAAAAATTATACAACTTTGTTGAAAAAAAACTCAAAGTAAGTTGGTTCTTGTGGTATTTGTCCTTTTATTTTTGTCAAAGTGTGTTTTTAATAAAAAAATATGGTTTTTAATTTTTACAATATCTATTTTATTAATTTGGAAAGGTATTAAATAATATAATTACTATATACTATTATCTTTTATTAGATGAGAGAGACGAAAAAATTAAAATAAGCCTAATATTACAATATATGTTATCTAAATTTTTTTTTATTATGTATATAGATTACAAGTAAGGGTGAAGGGGACACCCCCACACTATACAATAAACACACTAATCAAATTTTATCATATCATACTACATCATATACTCAAAATTGATGACGACGATGTGACCACATCATGTCACACTACACCATTACGCTACTACACTACACACACACAAGCAACGAACACAAGCTCACAGTGAGTACATGCCATGGAAACAGAATTTTATGGCGTGAAGGGGGTGTCGGGCGGCATTGAGGCACCCCATGGCCTCATGATGCATACACCCCCTCACCCTAATGCCACATGTTATTTACCATGTTTCACCTCACAATTAATTTCCCTAAACTTTCTTAAAGGTTCAAATAAAAAGGCTACTAAAACTAAAAAGCGTAATAAGTAATCTCAACCATCAATTCTTTAATCAATGGTTGAGATCAATTTGTAGAGAAAAGTTTGTTAGAGTGGTATTTTAGGAATAACACTTTTGTTGAGTTTTTGCAAGTTCCCTTATTTTTTTAAACGTCCATAACTTTTATGTGCGACATCATTTTTTTTATAAGAATTACATCACAAAAATGGGCATTTTTAAATCTTTAAAATGATTACAGTATTGTTATATAAAAAGATAATTAATTTTTTTACGTTTTTAAGTCCCCGTCTCATCATTGTGTCTTTACTGTAGCTCATTGTGTCTTTTTGTTAGTTATTTTGTTTTTCTGAATACTATCGTGTTTTTATAAAATGATAAATTTTAAGAAAATATAATGGTAAAATAACATTGTTGTGTATCTCTATTACGTAAAACACATTAATAAAATAGCACGTAATTAATCTAATACACCAAAAACAATAACAAAATAACACAATGTCTCATTATGTTTTTCTATTATCATTATGTTATATTGAACATTATAGGTCTTGAAAAATATATTGGTAAAATAATATCATTGTGTAATTTTAATTATAAAACACAATAATAGATTACAAATTTAGATAATGACAAAATAACACATTGTCGGAGGCGGTGGTCAGCGGTCGGAGGTCGACGGGGGTCAGTGGTCGTGGGGTCGGAGGTAGGGGCGGCGGTGGCGGTCGTGCGCGTTGGTCGGAGGTCGTGGGCGCCGGCGGCGGTTCGAGGTCGCGACGAAGGTGGTTGTGGGCGGTCGGTGGCGGCGGAGGTCTATGGTGGCGGTCGGTGGCGGCGGAGGTTGGCGACGTCGGAAAGAGTCGCCGGTATTGTCAGTTGGCGGTGGGCGGGGGTGGTAGGTGGCGGTCGGTGGTGACAACGAGGTCAATGAAATTTAAAATCCTTCAAAATTTGGATGGATTTTGAATTCTTTCATTTGAAGAAATTTAATGGAATTAATTCCAATTACGGTTCAAATAAATTATTACGAAGCAACACAATGATCAATGGAGTTTAAATTTGAATTTTATTAAATTTCTGCATACTAAACGCTTTTAAGTTCGAATTTGTTTATGAAAGAAACATATATTTTAGATATATGGTGGAAATTGAACTAACGTTTCAGGTTAATATTGTTTGTTTTAATTTTAAATGTATGTTGGTATTACTTGATTTCAAGTTGCTTTTGTAGGGAGTCGAGGGAGGGAACGAGAAGACAATGATTCTTATGTGTATTTAGAGGTGTTTTGCTGATCATGTGTTAAATTCTAGTATGTGTATACAAGCGAGTACACTTTCTTTCTTGGGGTTCATATGAACGCCATATAAGTGAGACGTTAGCCTTCGTTGATCGGTTAGATAAAGTGGCTTGTTTAATGGTCTGTGTTATAAAAAATGCATCAATGGTCCTTGTGTTTTAGACATATTGCAAGTTTGGTCCTTATATTTCAATAATTTGTAACCTTAGTCGAAATATTTTGGTAGATAGTTGCAAGTTTAGTACCAACCGTTAATGTTTATTAATTTTTTTCAATAATTTGTAACCTTAGTTGAGATATTTTGGTAGATAGTTGCAAGTTCAGTACCAACCGTTAATGTTCATTAATTTTTAGCGATGCGAGGACTAAAATTGTAATGGTTAAACAACATAGACTATTTATGTTATTTTCTTAAAAATAAATTAAAGTTAATAATCAAATAAAAGTTTAAAAAATCAAAGAAAAGCTTAAAAGATAGAACAAAAGTAAAAAAAAATAAGGAATTAAATAAAAATTATAAATAAAATCGAATAAATGTTCGTAAATTCAAAATAAGGATTAAGAAAATTAAATTAAAGTTCAGAAAACAAAATCTTGATTTTTCGTTTTTAAAAACTGTTCGGTTTCATTTTTCTGTTTTTGGATTTTGGATTTCACAACGTTTTGGGATTTTTCTTTTAAGCATGGCATAAGGATCGACTTTAGAAAAAAAATAAAAAAACTAAGCATACTTCTCTCTTTTGTTTTCTTTTAATTTTTATTTATTTTTTTTGTTTTGTAACTAAATTGTCGTTTTCTTTCTTATGATTTAATTGCATTTGTGATTTTCTTTCAAAAATATTCTTTGTGTATAAGCTACCCTTCCTTTTTTTTAACAGCATATCTTTATCTTCTCCTTAAAAGTTGGTTTTTCTTTGCACACTATTTTTCTTCTGTTTCTTTTTACTAAATAATTGTTTTCTCTATTAAGTTTTTATAACTTGGTAAATAATAACATTATTATACAAGAAAGTAATTTAACGTTTAAGATAATTAGCATTATTAATTACAATTGTTTGTAGTGTTGACAACATTAGTCATGCTGAATGAGTATGCTTGATGATATGAACTGTTTGTGAACCATTATGTAGATTTTAATAA